>CAUYRT010013429.1:0-161392 GCA_963574885.1 Lepilemur ruficaudatus
TGGACTACTTTGACAGAGTAGGTTTTTGAATGTAACAAGATAAGTCAACTTGAGTGATAATATATTTTGGGAAATCAGCTCACTACAAATTGTGACTGTAAACATTGTACTGTAAATGTTTTGTAGTTTTCCCCCAATAAAATTTTGGGAAGAAAAAATAAATAAATAAATAAAAAGTTATATTTCTTAAGCAGTAGAAATTCCAGAGCATCTCTGTGAGGTGTGGGAACTCTCAGCTGCCCAGCAGAAGCTTGTGTCACTCGGAGACCAGTGACCAGCCCTTGACATGTCCCCAGGTGAGCCAGGCTGAAGAGGGCTGAGCCCCAGGCAGAGCAGGAGCACTCTGAGAGCAGAGCCTCTCAAGTGGGAACAGGCCTGACCTCTTTCCCCGCCTCTTCCTCCCCCGCAGCATCAGCCAATGCGCTGACTCAGTTTCAGGCCATGATCTCTGCCTTGTTACATGATGCAACCAAAGCATGTCAAGGAGGAGTGAAGCTCGTCTCTAAAGGAAGCTTGGCAATCACTCAGTTCAAATTCCTTGTTTCCAAATGGTGAAACCTCTGGAGGCCCATAGTGCCTTATGTACATATTTTTTAAAGTGATATAAGGAAGACCTTTTATACATGCTTTGCAGTAATCATTTTATATAAGGTCTATTTTTACTCCATTTTATAAATGAGAAGGAAACAAATACAGATGTGTGAGGCTATCGAGTAACTTCCCTGGGTTACATTAGTGAATGGAAGGCCCAGACTTAAATCCAGGTAGCGCTCCTGACAAATGCACCGTACTCTTGTGTTTAATATGGGATTAACTGTCCCCATTCCTGAATGGAATATAAGAAATACTCCTTCCTCCAGTAAGCACTCAGTTCTGTGTGACGGCAGGACCAATTCAACGCAAGAGGATGTAGGCATTTACAGGGCTCAGAAACACGAAGTTAACTGGCTGCACTTGGGAAGGGAGGAAATTTTCACGAGGGCTTCAAAGGACTTTTTTGGGGAAAGGACAGTGTATCAATCAACCTACACTATGCATGTAAGGCACCATGCTAGACTTCAGATGAGAACTCTACCGTGCTCTCTGCCTTCTAAAATGGGTATCAAGAGCGATTCCTTCCGTCTGGCATCCTCAATTGCCCCCAGATCCAGAGAACTCTGGGATTCACCGGTAGCTCCAAGTGCTTCCAATGTAGAAACCGGAGACCAGACGTTTCTTCACTGAGCCCTATTCTGTATTTCCACCTCTTTGTCCACACCCACTTTAACTGCATTTGGGCCTGGTCCCACCCTAAACCCTGAGTCACCTGGAGGGCAGGGACCACAGTTTATCTGCACATCCCTACTCCCTCTCCTGGAACTCACACAGTGCTTTGTACACTGAACATTAAATAAACTTGTCTTAAACTTTCAAAGGGACACAGGAGCAGATATATAACAGTAGAAGCCAGTAAATGATCTGTAGCAATGGCCTGGTACAGACAGTGATTGTTATGAAAGGAAGAGGTGTTCAAGAAGGAGTGTTGCATTTTAATGTTTTAAAGTATAAAGAAAAATTTTATATGGCAAGGATTCAAAGTTTTATTTTTTATCCAATTAAATCAAAATGCTTATGCTACCAGTTCCAGCATCACTGTGCATCAGAACCACGTGGGGTGGGGGGATGTGTGTGGGAGGGAGGACAGGAGAAGAAGTACAATCTAATCGCACATTTCCAGACCTGAATCCTGAGAGACTGGGACGCAGTAGGTCAAGGGAGGTCCAGGAATCTGAATTCCTTCCAGTGGTTCAGAGCTAGTCATTCACAGACCACACGTTCAGAATCCCAGGCTTCTGGCAGGTTCTGCACTGACACAGGCCGTCCAATGGTTAGCGCTGATCCTGGCCAGAAGCTGGCTGGTTCCAGCTCTGCCATTTACTGACTCCACGGCCTGGAGCATATTGCTACATTTCATTTTGCCTTGGTCCCTTCATCTGTAAAACAGAGGTGACATTAGCAATTCCTCGTAGGGTTATAATGAGGGCCAAATGAGATGATACACATAAAGTGCTTGGAATATTGCCTGCCACCAATAAATGTTCCATAAATGTTAACTATCACAATTTTACTCTCTAAAAGCTGTAGTGAAGTTACAAACCTTAGAGAGCTTAGTTTTACCTCTATATTAGGTAGAAGGTAGATTTTTTTTTTAATTGGAAGAAAAATTGATAGTCTTTAAAGCTTGAGAGGAATTAAGAACCATTGGCCATATCAGAGGGTATTGTTAGGTGACTAATGAGAAAAATCTAATGTCGGAAAGAGGCTTCTGGGTTTCTTACTTTTGCAAATCCCTTCTGTTGGTTTATCTTCCCCTCACTCTGGCACGACTGACAGTGGGGTTTGTGCTGATCCAGCAAACATACCCGAGGTCTAGGCAATTATAGGCTGCTAGGGCCATTTGTCTAGGCAGAGAACACAAGTTTTGTACGTTCCAGTTCTAAGATGCTGGAATTATTTTCACCTCAACATCCCTACCATGAAAACACCAAACACCAACCCGGATGTTGAGAAGATTGATTTCCAAGAATTGTATTAATATCATGTCTTGTTTGATCCAGGCTCACGATTACATGTGATCTTTCAGCACACACTGAGTATGTTCCAAATTTAATATAACTATTAGCTTTGCTTTATACAAGGAGTAATCAGCACACACTATAGAGTTCCAACTCAGAGAAAAAAACAACTGTCATCTTCCAACTGCCTGCTGTACAATAACAGAGAAGTCTGAATTTAGTGAAGAATTTTCTGTCTTTGTCACACAAGGACATAGAGCTATCCACAGTAGCAAATTATTTGTTCATAGTCATCTAACAAACGTTAACTTATCACCTACTGTGTGTCAGGCACTACGATATCAAATACTTCATTAATAATAGCCATGCCACAGTGTCCTCACGTTTCTAAATACTGCACAACTCATGGTATCGGAATTGGGTCAGAGATCTCCAGCTCCCTTTTACTCTGGCTCTCCCAGTACTTCCTTTCCCCAGGATGAAATTAAGAATTAAGCCATACATAAATTATAATTTCATCTTTCATCGTGATGCCCTTGGGGCAGATCGTTCTCCTACCTTCTTCATTTCTCTATCTTTAAAATGAAGTTAATAGCACCTACTTCTTTGGGAAGATGGGAGAAATAATTAGCCCTGAACTGCTTTGAAGATGAAAAGTGCCACATTACTTTTTATGCTGTTTTTCTGGCATAAGGTGCCAAATTTTCTATTTGCATTAACATGTTCTTCAGGAAAACCAAAGATGAGACCGTACTAAACGAGTTTGTATGGTTAATTCTTGGCAAGTGGGCAAGCATCATCACATTCTTCTACTGTCTTAAAGAATACACTCTGCTAATCAACTTAGTGTTTTGATAACTAATGCAAAAGAGAAAGAACTGAATATTTATTTTCCTTTTCTTACACAAATCTTGGATAACTAAGTAATTGGTAAGGAGAAGTTTTCTTTTTATAAGTATATTCCAGCTGATAAAGAAGAAATGACAGGAATAGAACCCCTAATGAATTAATACAACTTAGGCCATGATTATCAGTGGCTGATACCATCACAAAAGAGACTCTATAAATATACTACTGTTCTCTTCAACAGTTAAACTTCAAGGACAAAAAGAGTTCAAGGGGGAATTTATAAATTCAAGTAAATTTAGGAGACAAATAATTGCAATTATTTGGATCATGCTATAGAATTTTCTCTACTTTTAAATATGCTTGAAATATTTCATAATAAAAATTTTTAAGAAAGAGAAAGGAAATTTAAAAATTAAAAAAAAAGAGACATACACAGCTTCGGAATACAAGAAGTAGAGGAGACTGCTAGGTAAAATGGATTATTTTTGAAGACAGGCCACTTTACCAATTAAGGAAGGGTGTGAGGGGTGAGTGGCATCAGCATGATCAGAACCAGCCAGAGGAGTAGGAGGAAGAAGAAAACTGCTCAGCAAGAGACACAGTTTGAAGCAGTTAACAGTATCAGACTCTGTTAGACACCACTCAAAGAGATCAAGTATTGGATAGCAGTTGAGAGCTCAGGCTCTGAACTCAACTTTAATACTGGCTTCATACCTAAATATGTGAACATGGGCCAATAGCTTATCTCTCTGTGCCTCAGTTTCCACATTCATATTGTAGGGTTGATAGCAGTACCTACCTCCTAGGGTTGGCAGGGGGATGAAATGAATTAATACAAGTAAAGTGCTCAAGCATATTGTAGGTGCATGATAAAAGTGATTATTGTGATTATAGGTTTTGAAATCTCATCTGCTGACACTCAACATCATTGATTATCAGGGAAATACAAATGAAAACCACCATGAGATATCACTATGCACTTAGAACTGCTAAGTACCTACTCTGACATTCTTTAAGTGTTTGTGGTCCCTCAACTACAACCAGAAAGAAATGTAGGAGCCAAGGGAAAATTTCCCCTTTGCCCTCTGAAAGACCATCAAAATCCAACTGCAGATTACTAGGAGAAAAGGAATGCAAATTTATTAACATGCATAGCATGGGGGATCATAGGAGAATGCTTACCCAGTGACCCAATGGGGTACAAATGTTCACATACCCTTCTCCATAGAGGAAAGGGACATGGGGGAATTTGGCAATTTGAGGGCTAGTAAGTGATTTTTAGGGGGAATTGAATGGACTTGGAGGATATACAATGGCCTGGGACAAAGTCTGTTGGGCCTGTAGAGCAGACAATAGTTAGCAAAAGAATCTCTTTGAAATAATGAACGGGACCAAAATAGAAGACAATGGGTTGTGACAAAAGTCTTTCCAGGTGTGTTGACAGACTTCAGTATTTCTTCCTGCAATGTGAGTTAAGTTAATGAGAACTCAGGGAAGGGACCAGAGGTATTTGTTTTCTTATGTGGTGGGTCCTGTCCTAAGGCAGATAAGGGAGCTTCAGAGAACAGCTTCAGCCTGCGGTTTGGGAGAGACAGAGGATTGAAACACAGGGTGGGGGGAGGTCAAGGAGACCTGGAGGCTTCTTCTTCAGTTCAGCACATCAAATTCTGAGCCCCAACCAGAAGGAATGGATAAGAGTGGTGCCACCTGGTTTATACTTCCAAGCTAAAGTTTGTTTTGTTCATTTCACGCCCCAGTGGTTGGGGGTTGTCATGGTATTTACCAGACCACAGCAGTCTGGACCGCTCTGCTCCTCCTTCACTGTGCATTCAGAGCACAGTGGCCCAGATTGCTCATGGCCCCAGATGCTTAGGAGGAGCAAATGTAAATCCTCTCTGTAATAAGATATCATCCTGGGCATCCAATTAAACCCGTAAACAATATTGAAATGCAAAGACTCATGTGATAAAAAAGAAATAATAATAATCTGGCACACTAGGAAGCAAGACAATATAAATGAGAACAGGATGAAAAAAATGATAACAGAACCAGACCTAAAGGGGTTCCAGATATTGCGTATTTGGTTAAACATTATCCTGGGTGTGTCTGGATGAGATTAACATCTGAATCAGTGGACAGAGAAAAGCAGATTGCCCTCCCCAAGGAGAGGGGTCCTCATCCAATCCATTCAAGGCCTGAATAGGACAAAAAGGCTGAATGAGAGACGATTGTCTCTCTCTGCCTGTCTTGGAGCTAGGACATCAGTCTTCTCTTGCCTTCTGACCCAAACTCAGACTGGAATTTACACCATTGGCTTCACTGGGTCTCTAGCTTGCCGAAGGCAGATCTTGGGACTTCTCAGCCTCCATAGTTGCATAAGCCAATTCTTTATAATAAATGTATGCATATCCTATTGGTTCTGTTTCTCTGGAGAACCCAGACTAATACAGATTGTGGTACTAAGAATGGGGTTCTGCTATAACAAATACTTATGTATATATTAATAGAAGCAGCTTTGGAAACGGGTAATGGGTAGAGATTGGAAGAGTATTGAGATTGTTCAGTTGACATATCTCCATAAAGCTGGTGTTTTTAAAATATACATTAAATACTACAGGGAAAGTCAGAGTGACACTTAAATACTAGTACTGAGCCAGCTGCAGGCTGGAGGAAAATCATGCTCTGCTGGACGATCCCTGATAGATCATGGGCTGTTTTAGAGGCTCTAGAGGAAAGATAAGAATGCCATGAGGTGATGCCTGAGACCCGCACTGGCTGATGGAGTGGGGGGAGCCAGCAGTCAGTCAGCCCTCTGGTTGGAGCTGTCACTGCAGACCATGCCCAGGGAGGAAAAAGGAACTTGCACTGGGGTAGTGGCTTGTTTTGCAATTATACATCACACAAATATAATGCTTCTCAGGAGCATTCTAGTTATTCCAGAATACTACTGAAAAATCTAAAACCTAGAATATTAATCTCTCTTTCAAACTCAATGTCTACTTTCAAAACCAGATTTTGTGTCATGACTTACTGAGAAAAATGCACCCAATCAAACCTCATGTGAGTGCAGGAAATATGTTAAGATTCCCGTATTCAATTGAAAGGAGTCCTCCCTTAATCCAGGGGTAAATGGAGCAGTGGGTGGGGCAGCCAATGGCGGCGTCCAAACAGCCCCAGGCTACTGTGCTCTGGGTGAGTAAGCCTGAGTCCACCAAAGCCACAGCCTCACCCAGGGGAGTCTGGCAGCCACTGACGTCGAAGGGGGTGGGAAATTCATTTCATTTTTCAACCTGCATAAATTCATTGCTGGGGCAGATTCCTGTTAACAAAACAGATTAATGAGAAAAACAAGCATTGTTATGTACATGTGCCACGCCCACCGCACAGGCGACAGCGACTCTCATGAAGCAGTAGTCGTACCTCATCCAAGAGCAACAACTCTAGAGCAGCCACGAGACGTAAGGGAGAGAAGTTCCAGTCTCTCAAGGCGGGAAAGGGAGCAAGGTTTGCTCTCCGATTCCCCTGGCCATGCCGGTGCCAGTTTCTGAGCTGATAAGAGCCCAGAGCCATCTCCTGTGAAGACAGAATTTATGTGTCTTGAGGCAGGAAAAGCGGGGAAGGTAGAAAGATCTTTCGTGTTTGTGGATCGCTGTCCTCCCATCAGGCAAGCACAGGGAAACTCAGTGCCCCACCTGCATTTTAACCTTCTTCAGCTCAACAATTCTCAGTATTTTAGACAGAAATATTTGGTTTCCTTCCACACCACAGTCAAAGTGAAAGAAAGCTGTCTGGACCGCTGTCACATCCTCTAGAGAGATTGGGCGAGGTGTGAAACACCGCAAGGGAGGAACCTATGGAGGGGGATTCGAGATTCAATATGTTCTTTCAATTTTCACACATGAATGAATGTTCCCCTGAGATTCAAAACAGCTATTGAACTTGGAGAAATAAGAGATGATTGTTCTAGGGACACTCCCACTCCACCCAAGCCTCAAAGGAACTCACTGGTTTTCCTGGAAGAGTCTCCAGCCACAGGAAGCGGAACTCTCCGGCATGTGCGGGGAAACTGGACTTCACCCTCTTCCCACTTGACCAACCTTCCTGATAAAGCAGTGCTCTTTATCCATTGACAAAGTTGTGTCCAATTCGTTGATCATTCGTCATGTTACATGCACGTGACCTACCTAAGCTTGTAAAACAATGTTTAAAAACAGATTTCAATGGGGGCAGTTTTTTTTTTTAATTAAGGAATTTTGGTCATCAGTTCACTTGAATTCTAAAAGTGAATTAAACAGATTTTTGGTTTTTTGTTTCTTTTTCCATAGCATCTGTCAGGGGAAGGAGGTAGCCAGATGTATAAAAAAGGTCTTTGGCCCCAAAAGCCAATGCTGGTTCCAACACCTGTATGTCCTCAGATTAATAATACAACTTTTCTGAGCCTCAACCTTTTAAATCCAAAAATGGGGATAGGCTGGTCTGAAAGTAGTGTACAGGTGAGGGGAAGCCCACAGTGGATGATTTTAGGGGCATAATAAAATTATTTTTAGGCGAATTTCAGTGGGCTTCAAGAGCATACAATGATCTGGGGCAGAGTCTGTTGGGCCTGCAGACCCCAAACAATGGTTTGTGACAAAAGGCTGTCCAGGTGTCTGACAGAATTCAGTCTTTCTCTGTGATATGGGTTCAGTTATTGAAAACTAAGGGAAGGGACCAGAGGTCATTGTTTTCTTCTTTGGCAGGTCAGGACTTTAGACAGATAAGGGAACTTCAGCGTGCGCTTTGGGAGAGGTAGAGTATTGAGACAGGGCACAGGGATTGTTCTCATGTGTGGGTCTGTCTGGTCTTTATGCAGTACAAGAGCAAAGTCTCTTACAGCGTTTGTTGATCTCTAAAGATCTTTAATTTAAAATATGCATTATACCAGGGAGCCATATTTTGGGGTGAAGCTCCCCACACTCCTGCAGTAGTGAATTACCTCAGTTGATTTTTCACAGCCAGTTACAGATCAAACTCCTGTTCTACTCTTCTCTTCCCCTTCTCTATGTTGTACTTCACTAGTCTTTAAAAATAAATAATAAATAAACAAATGATTTTTTAAATAAAAAATGGATATAAAAAAATGGAATTAATTACACCAAACTCAGAATTGTTGTAAGGTTTGAATAAACATCCTCGATTGTGAGTAAACACCATTCTCCCCATGCATGTAGGTGAATGCCAACATCGCCCTAGACGTTTGCTTGTCCACCTGGGATCCTCCCTGCCCTGGCTGCATTTTGAAATCTCCTGAGAGCATTGAACAAATACAGTTCCCAAGCTCTACCCCTAGAAATTCTGATGTAATTGATCTGGGGTGTGACCCAGGCACTATTATTTTTAAATAGCCCCCGGGCAATTCTAAACAGCAGCCAGGATTCAGAATCAATGGATAGGAGAGTTATCAAGTTGAGATATAGGAATCAGTTCCAACAGGATCTCAGGGCTCATCACAGAATGAAGATTCCAGGGCAGGACACCACTCTATGCCTGTCAGAATCTCTGGGAGGAGCCCTAAAATCTCCATTTTAAACAACTTTCCAGGGTAATTAGAATGTACACTAAAATTCAACACCAGGAAGAAGAGGAGAGGAGGGTGTAAACCAATGATTTCTAAATCTGGTTGAGAAAAACACTTCTCTGAACCCCACACCCAGAAAGGATGATCTTTTAGATAGATAGATAGATAGATAGATAGATAGATAGATAGATAATAGATACAGATACAGATATATCTAGTCAAGTATTCTGTGACTTGGGAACCACTCATCTAGACTTCCACCAGTTCTATCATTCAGGCATAAAGAACCAACTGTATAGCACATGATCCCAAACCTATATTCAGGATGAGGATATTCCTAAACCAATTTAGCTATCACATTTCAACATGAGAATTTATCACATTTCAACATGAGGCATAGCAGACTATTCAATCCAGAAGGAATGTAAGTTAATAATATATTGGGATCCCCCCCCCATTATCCTTTCCTCTCCTCTTTGGAACTTCTTCCACCTCTCTTCCAGCTTCAAGGAAAAGACAGGACAAAATTTGAGAGGCAAATGTCCATGAAAAAAAGCAGTCAGAGTGAAAAAATGTTACTGTCCAGAACACTGTCCACGCCCTCTCAGGGACAGTGAGCAGGGTTTCGCCTACTTGGAAGGAAAGAGAGGATGGTGTTGATGAGGGAGAGTCCCCTAGGGAAAGAAAGTAGCAAAACACCCTTACGATTTTTAGGGAGCTACAGATATGCTTCTGTAAATAGAATACTTCAAGTGTTGAATTACAGCTTTATAAATATTACAATCAATTAACAAGACCTCCAGGAAGATCTTGTGAATCAGTTGACCTCCCTACATCTCTGAAAGCCCAATGTGTGTTAAAATGACACTGTCATAATCCTCTTCCACAGGCTCAGAACCCTGGGGGGTCCCTGGACTACTGCACCCCTCGTAGCCCATCTTTTTTGATGTCCTATTTCTTCCACTCTTTTTTTTTCCACTTTTTCTCTTCAGTCCTCCCCTCACCATTCCCACTGCCACTACTTTTTTCTATATAATAATACATTGAGGATTTATAACACTATAAACCTAAATATTGCTTTGACATTTTTACAGAGGAGAACACTGGGTTTCAGAGGAGTCTAGAAACCTTCTCCAGGTTAAGTGGTGCCCATCGTTAATGAGTGGTCCTCTTTCTCTCGTTTGTGCCACGGCTGCCCTCTCAAGCTATTCCCTACTGAGTCACGAAAACCACTGCCCACTCCCCTCCTGTCTCCCACTACCACGTTAAAGGAATTGTTCCTTGCTCTGGGTTTTCATAGCTCATGGTATGAGCTTCACATAGATTAGAACAGCTTAAAGAAAACAGAGTGACAACACCAAATGCGGGTGGAGATATGGGAAAAGTGGGTTTCTCATACCTCACAAGTGGAAATATAAAATGGTATGGCCACTCTGGAAAATAGTTTGTCAATTTCTTCAAAAACTAAAAATATACTCACCATAAGATCCAGCAATTGCACTCCTGGGCATTTACCCTGAAGAAATGAAAATATATGTCTACACAAAAACCTGTACATGAATAAGTGCTCATAGAAGTACTGTTCATAGTAGCGCAAAACTGGAAACAACAAAAATGTCCTTCAATGAGTGAATGGTTAAGTGTAGTATGTCCATTCTACGAGATACTACTTAGCAATAAAGAGAAACAAACAATTGATATGCACAACAACCTGGATGCATCTCCAGGGAATTACACTGACTGAAAAAAAAAGCCAACCTTGAAATATCACATACTATGTGATTCCATTTAGATAACATTTTCAAAGTGACAAAAGTATAGATATGAAGATGAGATTAGTAGGTGCAAGGGGTTAGGTGGTTGGGTGTGACTATAAAGGGGTTGAACAAGGCAGATCTTTGTGGTGATGGAGCAGTTCTGGGTCTTGATTGCAATGATGGGTACACGAATTTACGCATGTGATAAAACGGCATAGATCCATACACACATTGTACTAACATCAATTGCCTCGTTTTGATACAGTACTATAGCTTCATAAGATGTAACCAATGGGGAAAACTGAATGAATGGAACCTCTCTATACTATCTTTGCAACTTCCTTTGAATCTATAATTATTTCAAAATTTAGAAGTTAAAAAGAAATACAGTGGAGCACCTGTGACAAGTGGCATGTCCAGTTTACTTGAAGCATGCCTGGGATGTATAAGCTGTGCACATTCTAGAATATATCTGAAGCTAAAGGAGATGCCCCCCTCTTTCCCCAACGACATGATGCTAAAAGTACATAATCTTAAAACCAATCCCAAATACAAGTTTCTGAGAGCAGATCAACGTGCTTACTGAGCACCTCCCACTGGGCCATGCACTGTAGCAGGTGCACAGATCATCGAACCTGGACTCCACAGCAAATACTACTGTGACAGTCAGAGAACTAAGACGTGTGCCAATTATCTCCAGTACAAAGCAGAATGAGAGAAGTACCACAGTGTGAGAAAGGAACATCCACACTCTACTGGGTGCCTGTTATGGGGCAGGACCCTGCTGGGCACTGGGGGATATGAACCTGAAAAGCACCAGGCCCCTGCTCTTACAGATGTCCCAGTCTAACCAGGGAATTGGGCACATGCACAAACAACAGGGTGAACTTTCCAGTTACAAAAAGCAAACCTTCAATTGGTCCAATTTTGTTTAATGATATGCCTTTGGATATCATATACCATTCCAATCAGCAGTGACTTAGCAATAAGTATGCCCAGAGAGAAGGCTACAGGAGCAAGTTATAAAGCTACAGATGTGAGGTCCAGCATGACCACAGACTTAACGCTCGGGGTGCCTTAGTGCTCTATTTGCAAATTCAAGGCACCAGTACTAATGAGTACTAGATCAGGCAGATCCTTTTGGTTGCAAGTAACAGAAACACAAGCTTGCCTAAACCAAACAGGAGACAGTATAAGTCCATTTAACAAAGTGGGTAGAGCAGGAGTGGACTAGGGATTCAACCCAAGTGGGACTTTATCTCACTTCCTCTCATCTCTACTTCTCCCTGCATTTGGTCTCAGTCTACAGCTGCAGGTGGGCTTTCCCTAGGCAGCAGGGAACAGGGACCCCACAGCTTCACCCACACACCATAATACCCCATCCCCAGAGCACAAAGCTCTATCCTGACAACTCCAGTCAGAAAGACCTCAAGGCAGTATTCTGATTGACCTGGCTCTGGTCACATGTCCATCTCCAGACCAATGATTATCGTCTGAGTCTGTTACCAATAGAGCATATCCTACAAATCCTTGAATTCAAACTACTGCATTGCAACGGGAAACATCCCTCATATGTCTTTCAGAAACCCCAGAGCAGTTATCGTTGTAACGATTAAGCAATAATTGATATTAATAATAAGCCAAAGATCTTCCTTGATTTCTACTTCACTCATCTGAATTTTATTCTCATATATACATAGTACTAATTTGTATTTGCTTAAAAGTGCAAAATCATTTGTAATATTTATTATATGTTAATATGCAATGCAAGATTAAGAAAAATTATAACTTTTCATCTAGTTGACTAATAACCATAGGTATTTTAGCTTATTAAATACAAGATTTTAAAATATAAAATTATGTTTCTCTTGAAATATTCCATAATTCAGAATTCTCTTTTATCTAAACTCAATTTTTTTCCCAATAATTCTAAGCCAAGGGAAATTTTGTCCTCTTTCCCTGCCTTCCTTGGTCTCTCTCACCTCAGTCAAACCCACCCCTTTCACTGCTGCCTTGAAATGTCTAGGAGAACTCGTTCATTTCCTCATAAGACAAGATATTTGGCTTTAGGATACAAATGTGATTGGGCAGGTTCTCTGCCCGAGAGCTGGGCACAGTTCTGAGTGGGGTTTGCTCCAATAGAGGATCACCCAAACAGGCCCCGACAAGAAGATCTCCGGATTCCAGCGTCTAGGAATGAATGCATCTCTGTTACATGACGCCCCACGCCCTGTCTTCCCTGAATCTTGGCTCAAGAGAATGAATTCACACTTCGAGGAAGAATGGGGAAGGAGTTTTTTGGAGGGGAGCTTTTTTGGCCATTAAAAAAAGCTCACATTTCAGGCACTTGTTTACCCCACGAGTGGAGCTACTGAGCTGTGCCGTTGAGGAATGAACGCAGAACACTCTAATCTATCATCATGACATGCACTGTACCTTAGGGATACATTTTTATGTGGTAATAAGTAATAAAATATATATGTATGCATTTCCAGAGACATATTTACATCTCATGGAACTGGAGGAGCTAGTAGCCTAACGACGTGTTTCCCGGAGGACTCTTTTTGTTAACTTCCTGTCAGCCTCAGTGATGGCTCTGCAAGTGTTCATTGCCAATGAGTGACACAATCACCGTCCCATTCAGACAGCGCATTTTGAAGAGACACTCAGCTTGACCTACTCAGACATACTGGGTGTGTGCTGGGGGGCAGTAATATTTCTATAAGCTACTTCATGCTTTTAATTTATTGCATTTTCAAATACCTAGGTATTCACTCAATATTAAAAGAAAGTTTTTAATACCTAAGAAATAAAATAAGGAATCTACATTTCCAAGCACAACATTCCTTAAATTGAACACATGAAAAAAAAGGAATGAAAAAATAAATTTTTAGAACCATAGAACTAATGGTTTATAGAACATAAGGTTAAGTGCTACATACTCCGAAGCCCCCACTCCTACTAGCACGACACCCCTTCGACTCCACATCCTTCAGTTCAGGTACCTACCATGCCTGCACTCCAGGTGCAAACCTCTGACCTTGACTGTTTCTTCCCGTGTTCACTTCTGTCCTGATTAGCGCTAGCTCTTCCCAAGACCCACATCGCTCCTGCCCACCACTCTACCACTCTGGGCCATTTTGGAATTCCTGCTGTCTTGTGAACGGAGTGGAGTATTTGTGTTTTGGGGTGTGTGTTATTGGGTGTGGCCGCCACCTCCATACTCATCTTTCTTTTACACTCTCAGCCCCTCCCACTAGCCCAGGCATGGCCAGAATTAGCAAACAAAATGTTGAAAGGAGTAGGGCAGAAAATGTTTGAAAGGAGGTACAACAGAGAACACCCAGTTCTCCTAGGCCTCACCTTCACTCCCATAAAATAAAAGACCTTCTGATTTTGGATGAAAGAGGAAAAAGTTTAGAAAGGAAGTAAGAGGGTAGGATTCAGTGTGGGAGCCACACAATCTGCCCCGTTGCTTGGCAGGTCAAGTTGGGAATGGAAGAAGAAGTAAAAACACGTGCTAAAGATCCCTTTTTATGTTTCAGAATCCAAGAACAGGCAGAGCCTGAGCCTCAAGTGCTGGAGGAGGCCCAGGGAAACAGCAAGCTGCACAGAGAAATTCTCCCTACAGTTACGGGCTGTGACAACCTAGAGGGGAAATGGCAGCACAAGAATGTGTCTTGCTCACGAGGGGCATCTGGAGGTGCCCATGGCCACCCCCTGCCAGGAGTCTTCTGTGGCTGGGATGCAAAGTTCACATCCTAATATCTATCCTTGGGAGAGGAGTAGTAGTGCCAGGAATGGTAATCCTGAAGGTGACTGACTTTGTTCTGAGTGTGACTAAGCTTTAAATCAGTAATGGCCCTTGAATTACTGAATGTAGCAATTTACTCATAAGGAGCCAGCCTATCGTTCTCTTCTATATTATAACTAAATTCGGTTATCAAAAAAAGTTACATTTCTGTACATCTCAGTTTTGAAAATTTGTAACGTTACATGCATATGAAGATACCCTGTATCTTCAAACATTTCTTTGTATACTTGTTCTATCTCCATACACTTTATTACTTGGAATTTGGCTTTTGCCCACTGACACCATGACCCTTACAATCTTCTCTAATGGAAGGCGACTTTCGGCCAGTTCTCCCCCAAGGGAAGCATTCCCTGGCCACCCTTCCCCCTCCTATTCTAAACATTCTCACAGAACTTTCTCATCATAGCATTTATTGTATTTATGATTGTTTGTGATTATCTACCATATTATTTGTGATTATCTCACCTACTGGACTACAAAAGTCATGGCTTTTTGATTTCTTCTATCCAGGGTCAAATATGGTGCCTGCCCTATAATAGATATTCAATAGAATCTAGCAGATTCTCTACTTACAAAGTTCCTACTCACAAACTTTCACAGATATATATACAAGCCCCTCTGCAAGGCAAGAGTGCACCCAATCAGCACCAATATTATGGCCTAATCTCCACTACAAATACGGTTAATTTACAGCTAAAGTAAATGGATGGCTTTTCTTAGAATACAGCCCACTCTGTTCTATCTCAAAGGATTACTACTTGGAACATCCACCCGCAAAGAAGCCCCATCTCCATCTGTTGGTGTCTTTCCCGATTTTTAAAGGTCCAGCTTAAAAGTGTCACCATTCTATATGTTGTTTCTGGAGAAAAGTCAGCTCCACTTGGGATAGTTCAATGAGAATATTCATTTTAAGTGATTCTGACCTTGATTTATTTTTTCCTTTCCCAATTATAGGCAGACTTGGGCGCAAAATTGGCCAATAGAGAGAGGGGGAAAAAAGACGGTCCTCAACATAGAAGCAAAGCCTTGGGAAGGTGAGGGGAATGCCAGTTAAGGTATCATAACATGTATGGAGAGACGGTGGGGCCTGGCAAGAACATCCCTTGCCTAATGAATTCCTGGTGGGGTGGCTTTATTTCATGCCCTTCTTAAAGCAGGAGTCTATGGACTGCCACGTGCTTTGTTTAATTTATGTGTTCATCAAACATTGAGTGTCTGGAATGTATCAAATACCCAAGACACAGAGTAGAAAGGCACAGACCTTGTCCTCAAAGGTGATGAAACAAGGAAGTGGATGATGACAACCTAATGTGGGACAAGTGGCAGGACAGAGCAATGCATGGGCAGGAGAGCAGTGCCCCTCCAGAGGAGGGCAAGGAGACAGGTTGGATGAGCATCCATCGTGGTGGGGACTGGAAGGGAAGGAGCTAAATCTCTGCTCTGGACCAAAGAGCCAATTGATCACGACGAAAGCTGAACAACCCACACAGAGAATACACATGGGAGATTTGGAGAATTGGAAGTAAATTCTTAAGCGCCCAGTTCAAAGGTGGTGAAGAGGTGGCATCTGGGAAGGAAGATGATTCTTTCCATAACAAACCTTACAGGACTCTTGGGCATCACTGATAAAAGCAAAAATCTTAAAAGTAAAGCAGAAAACATTTGTTGCAATCTTACTTTGAAAGCTGCGTAGTATCCGTCATATGGAATTGCCATGTTGTTAAGCAACTTCCTATTGCTGAATATTTAAGTTGTTTCTATTTCTTCCTAATATAAAGAAGGCTGGGTTGAACAGCTTCATCCATGGATCTTGGTCTGCATCTCCAATGACCTCCTTTGGGCAGATTCCTCTTTGGGAACAGAAGAATCATGTCCTTCCACCATAGCCTATCATTCCTTCTAATTAGACCCCAGAAAAAAGCCCTGGAGAACAAAGACCTTCATGATCAATAATGAACTTAACTAGCTTAATTATATACTTAATTTAGTTAGTTAAATTATATATGTTAATTATTAGTTTAATTTTATGTATGCACCTAATTTTTAAGTAGCCCACCCCAACCTCAGACCCCAAGGGAAAGGGTAAGAACACAGGCCAAGAGCGGGACCAGCAGTCTCAAGGTGTGTTCACTGTTCTGTGGAGGTGAGCAGAGATCTACAGCTGTGGGCTACAACGGTCCTGAGAGTGCGTTGGCAGAGATCGCAGGAAATGGGAGCAGAAACGCAGTCTAGCCCAGCAAAGAGACACAGTCCAGCCCAGTGAACAAGAGCTTGGCCCCCAAAGCCAGGGCCATGCTCATTTTCCACTCCTCCCATAAATGTCACTGCTGCCCTGGAAGCTCTGGGCACATCATGTCAAACCACCTTCCAGAGCCCCAGCACAATTTTATGCTCCACCGAGAATGATATTAATACAAAGACAACGTTAACCTCTAGGTTCTTGAAAGCCAACTTAGTGATGTTTGAAGGTCTTTTTCTAGATGAATTTCAGACAGATGTCGTGGTGTTGCCTTGAGCTATGAATTGTCAATTGTGAAACAGCTTATGTTATAACCTTTGTGTCCTGTCCTTGCTTTTGTACTGTCCAATACAACAACCACTAGCCCCATGGGGTCACCGAGCACCTGAAATGTGGCTAGTCCACACTGAGATGTGCTACAAGTAGAAAGCACACGCCGGATTTCAGGGATAGTACAACAAAGGAATGTAAAATATCTCATTAAATTTTTATATTGATTACATGCTGAAAGGATACATATTTTAGATACATCATATTTAAATTAAAATACATTATTAAAATTAACTTCACATGTTTCTTTTTACCTTTTTTTTTCCAAGGTGGCTACTAGAAAATTTTAAATTAGAAATGTGGCTCACACTTGTGGCTTGCATTATTTTTCTGTTGAACGGTATTGTTCTATAGAGAAGGAAGCATTTTTCAATGCAACCCAGAGATCAATGGGCTTACTTCACAGTGGGTTTCGTAAGCTGCCCTTCTATGTTCCTGCCCTGAGGATACTACCTCTGACAATTTTCTAAGGTGGTCGTAACAGCAGGTGAGCTGCTGTTAATACTTTCAAATCTCTGCGTTGTAACAGCTGCGGGGGTAGGGAACTGTAGTTTCTGCAAATTGCCAGTAGAGGGACCTCTTACCACACATAAGACTGAAAATCTAGGCCACTGATTGTTCACTCTGTTTGGAATATAGATTCCCTTTAACCAAATCTGGGCTATTAATTGATTAATAGATAGACTGGGTGAACTAAGCAAACAAATTAATTCATATTGAGTGGGAGAATTTTGCAGATGGAACTGATATTGGAGAACTGCTCCAACAGCCAAACATCATTAGGAGGAGCGATGATACTTGAACTCCTCCTCCTTTCATTTTTTTCTAAAATCCTTTGAATTACAATTTTAAAAATAATTTTAATTCCTCTTTCAAACCACTGACACTAAAGAGTAAATCTGAAACTTCCTGATGTAATTACTTTACGGACAAAGGAGCTTTAGCCTATTGTTTGTATAAAATATTTACAACAGAAGAGTGACCATAGTTAATGTCCATAGTTAATGTCCAGACGCAACCGATGTTCTAAATGGCAATTATTCTTCTGACACCCATTGTCCCCAGGTTCTGCTTCTCCTATTTGAATAGGTAATTATCTGGATAATAAATTCGTTTAAGTTGATACTGCCATTACTCAGAGCTCTTGTTTGCTCACTGGTGTCCTTATAAGAAGAGGGAAATTTGGATGCAGAGGCTCAGACACCCAGGGAAAACATGACAAAGGGAGAGATGGGGTGATTCGTCTACAAATAAGCCAAGGAACAGCAAACACTGCCAGCCACCACCAGAAACTAGAAGAGGCAAGGGAAGATCCTTTTCTAGAGCCTTCAGAGGGAGGTTGGCCCTGGCAACACCTTGATTCCAGATTTCCAGTCTCCGGAAGTGTGAGAGAATATATTTCCGTTGTTTGAAGCTACCCAGCTTGTTACAGCAACCCTGAGGGACTAAAACACTGGGAACTCTTCAACAAAGGAAAGGCGGTTTGGAAGCTGGGCAACCAAAAACCCCAGGCACAAGGTCTGTGTTATGTGCTAAAACACTGGACTAGATTTCTTCAAAATTATTTTAAAAAGTTCTTTCAATACCTCACAGGAATATTTCAGAAAGAACAAAGAGCTAAGGAATCTACTCTGTTTGGATTTATTCACTTAAGTATGTGGATTAATTTACAAATAAATTCTTACATAAGATTAATAAATTACGGAGATGAATATGACCCAACCCCAGCCTGTCATATATATATATTTCTGTGGAGCAGAGGGAGAGGCAGCATCCCACATTCATCAGGAACCTGCTCCCTCCTGGTATTGTCAGGTGCCACATCTCAGCTGCCACACTAACCCTGTGATGTTGATCTTAACTGTTGAAATTGGACTTAGTATGGATATATGGTCTAACCAAGTTCACACATCCAGTACCTGGTACTCACTTTCCTTCTCCAGGTTAGACTAAAAAGAGTGTCTACAGCAGAGGTTGGGAAATAATCTTCTTTAAAAGTTCTCTGGAGGAGAATCTGTGCAAACCACGTGTTTGGCAGCACCCTGCCCCCACGCCTTGGCCCCTGCCTGTCCACTCTTGAAAATCTCAGCCTCTCCTCTCCCACCACAAAGGGACAGCTCGATAGTTAGTTCCTCTTAGTAGCCAGCCCAGCCCAGCCCAGCCCAGAACAGTCTCTTCTCCTTCCTGAAGCACCACTGCCTGCAACGCTCTGCTCACCCTTGTCACACAGGACTGCATATTGCTTATTTCTCCATATGCAGATGGACTGTAAACGCTTTGAGAACAGGGCTCGTGCCTTACACAGGGAGTTGCAATCACAGAATCCGGAAACACCACAAATGAATGCTCATTTGTGAGTGCCAACAAGAAATCTTAGGTCAAAGAACAGAGAATGGCAGGTGCTCAAAAGTGGGATAAATTAACCCATAGTTGGCCCCAGAAGCAAGCATTGTTGTGTAAAATGTAAGGGGTTTATAACTTTGCACCTTACAAGGATCCCTGGTGGTGCACAGGAGAGGAAGACGAGTGACCAGGGTTGGCAGAAACCTGCATGTTGGTCTGTGTTTTCCTGAAAGAAAGAGGAAGCATCCGACTGTATCCACAACGTGATGAAAATGGAGGAACACGGAGCGGTGGGGGCACGACAGGTGAACAAGAGGAACCTGGAAAGAAAAATTGGAGAAAACGCTTCATTCAGTCAGTATCATCCCCCTAACATGAGGCTGGTTGGAGCTAGCCTAACTACTCGTGGAAACCTTAGGCATTACGTATCAGAATTAACCTTAAGATCTGAGTGAGACACATTACAAAGGCAACATCTGATACCTTTGTAAAGTAATGGACTCCATTAGTAAGTTTTCCTAAAATTTCATACCTGAAAGTCTGCATTACAAAAGATAGCATTATACTGTGTCTGCCACAGCAATGCCCTAGAAATGGTAGACGGTTATGAGGTCTATTTTATTTTCCCTTAGGAATAATGCTACACCTTGGCATCAAGTAGTTCACAGAGGTAAAAGTAAAGAGCAGCACCAATTACTGAGTGTCCGCTATGGGCCAGACATCGTAGTTCATTATCTCTTATCTTTCAGCCACCTTGTAAAATAGGAATTATTAGTCCTGGTTTAAAGATAAGAAAAGTAAGTTTGAGAGCAGTTAAGTGCCTTTCCTTGGGTCTCACTTCAAAATCTCCGATACTTTCTGTTATACAACAGTGTCTCCAGAGTCGAGCATAAAAGCAAAAGGGCAACTCTAAACGTCTACAGTAATTCACATAATATATTTATACTTTGCTTCAAGGGACTGGTTTAAAGCAGCAAGAGATTTCAGAGGTGATGTAGTTCATCCTTTTCACAGACAGCAAACTAAAGGCAAAAGAAAAAGTGACCTTCCCAAAGTCAAAAAGCAAGGCAATGGCTCACACCTGTTATCCCAGCACTTTGGGAAGCCAAAGCAGGAAGATTGCTTGAAGCCAGAAGTTTGAGACTAGCCTGGGCAACATAGCAAGACCCTGTCCCTACCAAAAAAATTTAAATTAGCTGAGCCTGGTGGTGCATACCTGTACTCCCAACTACTTAGGAGGCTGAGGCAGGAGGATCACTTGAGCCCAGCTGTTTGAGGCTGCAGTGAGCTATGACTCCACCACAGCACTCCAGCCTGGGCAACAGAGCAAGACCCTGCCTCTAAAAAATAAAAATAAGTTAAAATTTAAAAAAAAACAAGGCACTGAGATAGCTGAGTATAGAACTAATTTCTTCTGATTCCATCACACCATCTTTCACCCAAACCCTGCTCTCTACTCTTTAAGAAAGACATCAAAGCTGTTGAGTAGAAGAGTCAGGATGAGAACCTAGGACTTCTAGACTCCAAGCCCAGAGAAAGCTCTTTGCACCACATTACAAAGTGCAGACACAGCACAATAAAATGACAATGTCACTGTTGGCACTTTTAAAATACATTTGTGTTGTAATACCCATGAGTTAGACGATCAATGCACAATGCTACTCTCTTTCATTTGGAAAATTTAGAAGGAGCTTGTAGGGTTAGGTGCCTCTCACATAATAGTCAACTCAATTTAGATTTGTTGATTGACATATTGGCCACCTGGATCAATTACATGATACTTTACACTCTGGGGTCTTTAAAGAGAGCCAACTTCTAAATAAGTTAATGTCTCCATCTCCCTCCAAGGTATAGATTTCCCCTAACCTAAATCGACCCCTTAGGGGCTCTTACAATATCCCTCTTCTGGAGTTTCTCACTTGTCCCCAGCACAATAAAACTACTTTGTTTGGGGGTATTCCTTGCCTTGATAGAGGTAGTGAACCTTTTTTTTTTTAAGTGGGAACCTGAACCTTTTGCTGTTATAATGCCCCACCATTGAAAAAATAGGCTCCAAGACATGAAGAGTAAAAGCTAAACATTTCTCTTTTCACATCTGTATTTGCAATGTTTCCAAACATAGTATCTGTTAGTATAGCTTTTTGACAATCTGTGAATACCTGATCATAAGATTATGTGGAAGGCACTTGTGATTAACATTAGAACGCACTGCTTCTAATGCGATTTTTATAGACCCAAGTTTTGTCTTTAATAAAATCTATTACAAATTGGCCTTTCAGACTGCTACTAAGGGTCATTCATATGTTATTGTGTTTTGCATGATACTTTTTGGCCCAATGCTTTTTTGTGCTAGCTTAGGTAAGCTACAGAATTCTCTAAGAGTACCAGGGGTGGAGGATGGAATTTTCCAATGAAAAACACAACCATTTTGCAACTTCAGAAATATCACTGGCCAGGAATTGCCCTTGGGAATAGTTTGTCTGGCATAGAATAGCTTATTTTCCCAGGATGAACTTAGGATATAATTTGGTAATGAGACCATTTGGCAACCTTGAGCTTTAATACAGTGAAATTAAATAATTGAATTGGCTGTAGTTTTTAACTTATTCTTACTCTTACAAAATGGAATTTGGCCAAGATTATAAATAAATGTTTGGGCTTTCAAGACTTCCATTTTGTAACTGTAATTTGAATAATATGAAGAGACAACTCTCTTCAGTAGCACTGAGTGTCTTTATGTAAACAAGTAAATTCTTTCACTGTATCTAGTTTCCTCTCTAGGCATATTTCAGACCTAACCTTTCTTACGATCACTAAGACCAACATTTCTCACTACTTGTTTCTAACTCATAAAGTGTATGTGGTATTTGTCATTCATTTTGACTGGTAAAGACTGTTTTCCATTTATATCTGCTTTATTTTTCCAATTGTATTAGAAGTTTTCAGGAAAAAGCGATCATGTTTAACTTCTGGTTTTAGATTCTTTTTGAACACCAAATTCAAGAGCAGCGTATCAGATAGAATCTCAGTTAATACCAGTGGATTGCATTATTGATTCAAATACAGCCATGTCACCAATTCTATTGTCTCTTCTTTGAGTCCCAGTTTTACATCTATTTACATAAATAAATAAGAATTCCATCCCACGTGTTGATTATAAAACCCAATGCTATTACAGCTAAAGTAGGAACGCGAGTATTGCATGTCTTATTTAGTTAAAATATTGACCTTGAGGTGCCCTAAAACAGTAGCTTTCAATAAAATATTTTTTAGGTTTGGCAAATTTGGTTTTTCATAGGGAAATTGATAAATCACAAAGAAGAAGGTTACCAGCCAATTTTCAGTCCGTGTGTGTGTGTGATGTCAGCAGAGGTAGATGACTTTCAGTCTTAAGGTTTCAATTGGGTGACCTTTTCCTCAGGGGTTTCCAGTCCTGTTCCCATAACTCCCTCACCCATCACTCAGAAATTTACCAAAGGGCCATTTAGTAAGTGTTTAGCTAGTAATTAAATCATGAGGCTTCTCTGTGTATTTTACACAAAACCATAACCAACTTATTTTTTTCCTGACACAATCACATCTTCTTAAAAATGTTTGTGGTATCTAGACATAAGTTCATGTACTTTGAAAAGGAAGAAAAGGAAGATGAAAGCAAAGCTTAAAGTCTCAGCAAAGATCTGCTTGCCATCAATACAAATGAGCTTCTAAAAAGGTGAAGAGAGCTTTATACTAATTTCAAAAGTAAAAAAAAAAAATTACCAACTAGACATTATATTTGAGCCCTCTCTGGTACAACACATCATTGCTACTCTTATGATGTATTCATTTTGTTTCTGCTTAATCTTTTTTACTTGCTTTAGTAATCAAATGGGACAATGGACAACTAATGTGTACTATAATTCCTGGGAAAATGTTCAGTTAGATAACAAAATGCAAATTTCTTTGCTCATCTAGATAGTCATTAGCTTGATGATGGTATTGTTGCTATTTGAGAAATTGTGCTATTTGGTGCTGGGGGACAGACTGAAATTCTTCTAAAATCCTTCTCCTGAAACTAGTCCACCAGAAGTAAATAAATGGAGGTTGATTTTTGGACTTAAAATGATTCACCCCCATATCCTTACCCCAGACCTCTGTGCTAATTTAGTGACAGCAATCTTGGGGAATTTTGCCTATTGAAAAGACAACTGGAATTAATTGCTCTGGAGAGGGAATGCTCAGTGGACATTAAGAGCTTCTATGTCCAAATGAATTTTGCTGCTGGAATATGTATTGGTCGGCATATTTCAGAGGTATGGAGAGATAATTCCTCCTTAACAAATGAAATGCTTCCCCTTCACACAACAGTGCGGGCAGAACCTGTGACTTGTTTCAAACCAATAGAATATGGTAAGGGTGAAGGGATTTTGCAGATGTAATTAAGGTACCTAATTAGTTGACTTGGCGTTCAGCTTTAAATCATCTCTAGATCAATCACTTACAGCAACTAATACAATGTAAATGCTATGTAAATAGTTGTTATGCTGTATTGTTTAGGGAATAAAGACAAGAAAAAAGTCTGTACTGTTCAGTACAGACATAACTACCCTTTTTCTCCCTACTATTTTCACCCACTGTTGGTTGAATCTACGAATGTGGAACCGATAACTATGGAGAGTTGTATATCTAAGATTATAAGATGCCATTTTTCCTATTGTACTGGCAAAGCTGAATTAATTTTGCAGAGGGCCTTGAAAGTAGCAGAAAACAGAAAGAATTTGGCTCATACCTGATACCCTCTGAGAGGGGCAAAAAGGGAGTTTCGAGACGAAAGCAAATATTTTCTACCTTCCTTCAACAAGTAGAACACTATTAGCCACAACTGCTTGAATACAGAATCTAGACCAAGAGTTAAGGAGGCATTTCGGGGGGTGGGGGGGAAGTCCAGGAACAGACTTTGAGACAGTTTGAGCAGGAGAGGGGAAAGATGTTTGAGACCAAGTCTTCCCAGGCACAGTATCTCTGTGTCAAGTATCCATCGTCTGGGGGAAGACGCTGTTAGCCTGCAAACTTCTTGGGGGCAGACCCTCATCTCTTCCTGTGTGCTAATGCCTTACAGCACACTTGCCCTCACGTAATGTGCAGTGAAGAATGGCTGCTTCGTCTCCACACCCTCCATCACAAGGCTGAATGACCGCCATAGGTTGATTCCTGGACCCACTTATCAGTCCACAAGCTGGCTGTGGCTTCATGGGAACAAAATGAACAGCAATGAGTGAGAAAGGGCTGGGCCTCCGGGCATCTGAGCACATTCAGAAAGGTATGTCACTTGATTATCACCCAACAGGTTTCGTGCCCAAGAATTGCCTGTGAGTCACTTCTTTCAAGGGACCAACCCTGTCAGCACTTTGTCTTCCTTCTATACTCCAGGTCAGGGAGGGAGTTGGAAACTCAACAGAGAGCTGACTCACACGAGTCTATGCAGGGCATGTATGTGGGCCTTAGTATGATGCATGTTCTTTAAAATGGTCTGAGATGGATTTAGTCCTGGAAGGGCTGCATGTGAGACCCTGTTTGAAGGCTGAATCCATGAATGCCTACTGCTAGCCCACGGACCCCCCTGATTTCCAAAATCCTTAATCACAGCAGGAAAATTTTATTTTGTTCAACAAATCTTGGCTCTTTAAGCACATACCCTGCGTGTAAATGCGGCGGATAAGTGCACAGGGTGGAAGAGTGTGTTACAAAAATGATTGAAATGAAGCCTTAACCTTTTGGGGTTTTACAATCTAGAAAGGTAGAACACTATGCTGGCGAGGCTACCGATGTTTGGTAGCTTCTCTGTGCCAGCCATTGTATTAGGCACCTAGCACGCATTATCTGAGGGTAATCAAAGGTCCAAAGTTTGATGAGAGTTGCTTGAGGAAGTGACAGTCAAACTGCCAGTTGAAGAATAAGTATGATTTTAACAGGCTGAATTTGTGAAAGCAACTGAAGCAGCAAGTATGTATTCATCAAAGCCCAAGAGGCAAAGAACTAGGGTCTGTGCTCCAGGAATCAGAAATACCCTGTTTGGCTCTGCACACCCTGTTTTCTAAAATGTAACAATGCTGCGAGACCCTCCTACTTGATCTTTCTGCCTCCTCTCTCTTCCTGGTCCATTTGCAAGCAAATGTCAACTCCATCTTCATAAAACCAGTATCGGACCAAATTACAACTCTATCAAGAAGGAAGACAGGAAGGGAGAAAGGCAGCGAGGAAGGGTGAGAATGAGGGGGGGAACTTTCCACAAACCCTACTGCCTCCAGGATAAAGTCCAAACTCCTTATCATTCAAAGCACTAAGCACCTGGCAGTTCTGGCTGGTGTGTTTTTAGCTTCCTCTCCTGCCACTTGGTCCCCACAGCTCCTCTGCTTCCTACACACCAGCCACCACCCCTCAGACATGTCATGTATTGTATTTGTCCACACCTTTATTCATGCTCTTCCTTCTGCCTGAAATGGCTTAGCCTCTGTCAAAATCAGCTTAAGATTTTAAGATTCACTTTAAACGACACTTCATAAGACATTACTAACCTCGTTCGGAATTAAGCCTTCTCTCTACTGTGGCCCCACAGTGCACCCTGCCTCTATTCCAGCACTTGCCACTTTGGAGTCAGATGACTTGGGTTCAAACTCCAGTTCCGCCATAGAATAACTGCATGGACTGGGGAACTTCTACTGATCTCTTGGAGGCTGTTTCCTCATTTGTAAAAATGGAATACTTAAAATCTACCTCATAGAATTCAATAAGTTATGTATATAAAAGTACTTTGTAAATGTTACACATGGAACATTTTTGTATTTACATTTTAAGCACGTAAAAGGTAAAAAGTTCCTACTCCATTAGAATGTAAGGTCCCTGAGAATAGGAATTTTTTTAAAAAAAAACTTTCATTTTAAAATAAAACTTACAGAAGAGTTGCAAAGGTATATAGAGAATTCCCAGATAATCCTCACCCAACTTCCCCTACTTGTAGTATCTCAAATAACCATGGTACATTTATCAAAACTAAGAAATTCACATTGATGTAATACTACTAGCTAAGGTGTAGGCTTTACCCTTATTTTTATCAGTTTTTCAGCTAATGCCATTTTTCTGTTCCAGGATCCAGTCCAGAATCCCATACGGCATATAGTTGTCATACTTCCTCACTTAGTCTCTTCCAATCTGTGACACTCCTCAGTCTTTCCTTGTCTTTCACAACCTTAACAGTTTTGAAGAGCAATAGCTGTAAAGTAGAAAAACCCTCCACTTGGATTTTTCTGGTGTTTTCTCATTAGACGGAGGTTATAGATTTTTGGAAGAATACACAGAGGTAATGTGCCCTTCTCATTGCATATCAGGGGATCCATCATGTCAACATGACTTATTACTGGTGATAAATGTGGAATTTTTGACTGGTCTTATCCAGCATCTAAAACTGACTGGCACATGGTGGTATTCAATAAATCTGAATGAATTCTTCTTTTTAAACTATTCTGTGTCTGTCGCTCCCACTAAATTGTAAACTCCTTAAATAGCAAGGACCATATCATATTCATCTTTGGTAGTTTCCTCATGTCCAGTACTTGTATTTAGTTTTAGCAAATGTTTTATAGAGATTGAATTTAAAAGTACATTGGAATCTGGTTGTATGTTCAGGGAAAATCAGGTTTATTTGATAGTCATTAGGGAACCAGTGACTGATTTTAAGCAGCTCAGTAGAACAGCTTAATATTTATTAAGCGTCTACAATGTACAGCATTCTCCTAATGGATGGAGGCCCTATGGTATTTTATCAATAACTGGAAGGGGAAAGAGAGATGGGAAGAAAGGAATGGTAGATACAGGGTAGAGAGAGGGCTTTGAGCTTTGAGCCTGGGTGATACAGATTTGGTGATACTATTCTAAGGAGAGACCACAGAAGGAAGTTTGGAATAGAAAATAACTTGGCTTTGAATGTGTTGAATTTATCTTGCAGAAAATCCCTATGATGGAGATCTCTGGGAAATAGTTGAAAATGCTGGACAGAGGATAGGGTGGGCATAGAGATCCAGATTTGAAGTCATTTCTCATCTATTAACAGCTGAAGTCCAGGAAGAGGATAAGATGAACGGAGATGGAGTAGTGAGAGAGAACAAGACATCAGACTCTTGAGGAAATTCTACTCTTGGAGAGGAGTAAGAGGAGACAATGAAGGAGATAGAGAAGGAACATTAGGAAGTGAGACAAGAGAGATTTGAAGAACTGAGTAGTTGACATTACCAGTTAAGAGGGGGGAGGTGAGTACTTTACTTAGGAGATGCCTGGGAATAATTACGGAATGACTAGGAAAGAAAATGGAGTGATTAAACAACTATTTTGTTTTCCTTTGAGAAGCTTAACTACGAAAAGAAGAAAAAGAGGACTGTGGCTGAAAACCATAGGCTGAGAAAATGTTTTTAGTTCTGCCAGTAATCCCTGCCTTATATGATCTCGAATAGAGCCATCCACTTACCTTGTACATATAACTGGCATAAATAATATGTGATATACCCATTTTACAAAGTCAGGAGTCTGCTTCCCCATCAGACTGTAAACTCGAGGGCAGTGGCCACACATAGCCTATTTATGTTAACATTCCCAAAGCCTCCGAGAGTCAATACAATAATCATGCGAAGCATGTTTGTTGAATGATGTGTAAACTATGAGAATAACAAGCGCCAACACAACTGAGGCCTGACTGTTCGCCCCCAACCGGGCCGTGCGCCTTGTAGCGCATTCCTCCAGTATTCTTCACCACTCCCGAGACAGGTACCACGACTGTCCTCATGTCACAGAAGAGGAAACGGAGTGGATGAGGAATAGTAAAGAGCCCAAAGTCTTTGACCGGTGGGTCTTGGAAATGGGATGACGTTTTCACTCAAAAGCCACGGAGGGACAATTCACGCAGACGAAGAGGAAAAGGACCCAGGGCCAGTAACTCATCTCCAAGTAAAAGACTTCCGGAAAAACAAAGGAACCTGCACTTCCGCGCCGGCGCTCCTCTTGGCCCTCCAGGCCGCCTCCCGACCCCTAGTCCAGAGTCGCAGTGCGCCTGCGCTGAGCCTGACTTCCGCCAGGGCTCGTCGAGTTCAAGGCTAGTTCTCCCAGCCTCTGGATGGCATGGGCTGTGGCCAGATGCGGGGAATGCCGGTGACTGGGTAGCGCGCGTGCTGATGACGAAAGCGGAACTGCACAGGCCAGAGGCGGGACCAGAGCCCAGAGGGGCTCGGGATTGCGGAAGTTTTGTGAGGAGGGTCGGGCGTAGAGCGGTGTTGTTTTAGGATAAGTTCCGGAAGGGAGGCCGCCTGTCGGGGTCTGAGAGCCACCAGCCTCCCCAGTGTGGGAACTGTTTTACACCCAGCGCAATTTGACGTTGGTGCTGTCGGCTGTCCTCGACCCTCGTTCCCCCTAGGGAACCGCCTCGCATCTCCGCCATGGCATCCACTTCGCCCAACCTCCAGGTATCACTGCTCGTCTCCCGTCCCCCTGCAGAGCTGAGGCCGGGGGAGGCGCGAGAAGTGGGGTGCGGGGCCGGAAGGAGGGAGGAAGCGGCCGTGCCTCTGGTAGGGGCGGAGGAGGGCGGGTCCGGGGCGAAGCCGCAGGTGGGAGAGTGGGCGCTTTCCAGCGGAAAGGTGGTTTCCGGCTCGCCCCGGGGTCTCCCGAGCCACTGGCTTTTTGAGACTCGACTTGTTGGGGCTTTTTTTTTGTTTGTTTCCTCCGAAACCAGCCGATTTTGAGCCAAACTGGGCAGATCTCTCAACTCAGTGTAAGAGAGAAAGGAAAGAATGTAATTTTTGCAAAGCACTGTTCTGGACCAGTTGAAAATAGGGTGGTCATAAGTTTGTCTTAGTTTCTCAAGCTGATATAGCAAAGCCTTTCCTACCGAACTGTCAGGTAAGTAGAAATAAGAAAACAGCCCTGCAGTCTGAGGTTAGAAGCAGCCTACATACAGTCTCTGTGAATTCATTGAACATATATGCTCATGTGCACTCTCCTGTGTCTCCCAAATTGTAGTATATAAGATCGTGGAGTATTCTTAAACTATTCTGTGGCTCCACTTCCCCACCCCCACCGCAGTGAGCACAATGTTTTGTACCTAAGTCATGGAATCATAAGATTTTAGACTTAATCGTTAGTCCTCTGCTGAATGGAATTCATTGGGAGAAGAAATTTATGTGACAGTGTCTCCCATCCCCAGATTGGGTCTAGGGCGTTGGTGGAGTTTAGAATGTAATGATACTTAGTCCCAATCAGTCTATTTGATACGAAAGAGTACCATGAAATACCTTTATTGAATCCTTGTCTTGATCTTCTGGTAGTTTGTTGAACAGACATTTATTCAGGGTCCGGTACAGGCACGGAAGATAATGGAAGAACTCGTTATGATTGGTCCTGAAGAAAGACCACTCAAAGTAGACTCTTTTAAACAGACATCAAAAATTCACAAAAAGAGTGGGAGGAGAGGCTTACTTGGGACTTTTATCTTGAAAATTGAACCAAAAGATTATGAAGATAAATGTTTTCTCTTTCACAAAACATTATAATTACAGTGACTTATTGTGTAGAATAAAGAACAAGTCGTGTTGATTTGTCTGCATATATTTTCCACCAAAATTGTATTAAACTAAGATACAATGATCTTCACTTAATCTTAAGATTTTTTTGTAGTCCCATTTCTAAAGGGTCTTTTTGGTAAGTATTTTTGAAAACAGTATTGGTCATTTGGTCAAAGTATTGTTCCTTTGGGCATTAAATGTGATTTCTTTTGAAGGCCCATCTTGTCCTCGTCCTTGTTGGTTTGTTAACTAGTTTTATTTCATCAGCTTTTCAATTGTCAGAGATTTTGCCTGTGACTTGGGCATTCTATAACGTAATCTTCAGCCATTTACTGTTACCTTTCTTGTACAAGATTTGCGGTTTTGTTCTATAACAAGAATGCATCATATTTGAATTGAATTGTTGGGTGTTCTTCAGTGAACCAGCCAGAGATTGACCAATATTAAAGGAATAATTGCTGGTGTTAAACAGGAAGACTCTCAAGTTATAATTTTATTATCGAGGGGTTCATAGGTATACTTTCTTATTCAACCTTTTCAACCTTCTAACTTAGGAAATTTGAATGAAGAACATTAACATAATGAATAACTTTTCCACTGAACAAGGCAAAAATTCCTATAGCCAGGTGCTTATAATCTAATGAGGGAATGTAGATAACTAAAAATCAAAATTATAAAATAATTTAATACATGCTATATTGTAGTCCTCCCTCATCCACGGTTTTGCTGCAGTCCAAAAATATTAAATGGAAAATTCTAGGAATAACTTATAATTTGTAAATGCTGCATTACAATACCTGTGTCATTCACCTCACTTCATCTCATCACGTAGGCATTTTATTATCTCACATCACGAGAGAGATGAGTATAGTACAATAAAGATTTTGAGAGAGAAACCACGTTCACATAACTTTTATTACAGTATATTATTGTAATTATTATTTTTTTTTTTGAGACAGAGTCTCACTTTGTTGCCCAGGCTAGAGTGAGTGCCGTGGCATCAGCCTAGCTCACAGCAACCTCAAACTCCTGGACTCAAATGATCCTTCTGCCTCAGCCTCCCAAGTAGCTGGGACTACAGGCATGCACCACCATGCCCGGCTAATTTTTTGTATATATTTTTAGTTGGCCAATTAATTTCTTTCTATTTGTAGTAGAGACAGAGTCTCGCTCTTGCTCAGGCTGGTTTCGAACTCCTGACCTTGAGCGATCTGCCTGCCTCGGCCTTATTGTAATTATATTTTATTATTAGTCATTGTTAATTTCTTGCTGTGTTTAATTTATAAATTAATCTTTATCATAGGTATAGATGTATAGGAAAAAATAGTATATATAGGATTCAGTACTATAGCAGTTTCAGGCATCCACTGGGGGTCTTGGAACATATCCCCCATGAAAGGAGGGGGACTACTGTAATGGAATCAGAGGTTAATGTGAGAAGGCAGAAAGGAAGGACATGTCTCATTCTTCAACAAATGAGAAGTGGTTCACAGAGGAGGTGATGTGATCTTAGGTAAAGTGAATGCTAGTTGTCTGCTTCGTGTTTGATATGATCTCATTTAATCCTCAAAACAACTCTTCAGGGTGAATATTATTCCAGTTTCACAGTATAAGAAACTTAAACTTATTAAAGTTATGATTTGCCCAAAGACATATAGTTAATTAGTGTTGAAGATAGTTTTGAATCCAAGTCTGTCTGCTTACAAATCTGTGTTTTTTTTCATTACATCATTCTGCTTCCTTGAGCGAGAAAGTTGACTGCTTTTCAGACAGAGAAAACCAACTTGTGCCTCAGTCTAGAATTGTAATAAAATTTGCAGAGAGGGGAAACTACAAATAATACAATGTGAAATGGAACTCAAAGTTTACCCAGTCTTAAATATTTTTTGAGTGTCTACTATGGCATGCATTTTGCTGAGTCCTGGGAAACATAAAAATATCATCCATGACTTCAAATGGCTTATGTTCTGATGTGAAAACAGACATACAAAGACATAGGATAGATACATCACAGTGTGATCACTGGGAGTGTGTACAGGAGGCAGAGGGAAGCTAGAGGAAGTTCAGGGTAGGCTACCCAGGGGTGTTGGGGAGGGCTTTGCAGCAGGAGGACCAGGACTGCACTGAGTCCTGGAGAAGCTGGAGTTTTATGAGGAGACAGTGGAACAGGGTATTCCAGACAGAGCGTATGCTATATACAAAGGCACCCAGTCCAAGTTGGTCCAGGTTGTGTCAGTAGCTTGGTATGACTAGAACTTAATGTATGAGGTGGAAACTGTAGTCTAAAGAGTTAGGCCATCATGCCACACATAAATGATGGATCCTCATCCTTTATTTTGTTGTAGATGGGGAGTCATAGAAGGATTTTTAGAATGAAGCTATTGTGTGTACAGGGGAAAACTTGACTGGTAGCAGGGGAGCCAGTTAGGAAGCAGGGGTCTGTGTGACGGGAGATGATGAGGGGCCAAATTAGTATAGTGCCTATTCAAGTAAAGAAGAGGATTGGCCAGAGGAAAGTTGGAGAAGAATAGTCAGGCTTGTTACCTGCATTTAAAAATGGAGGGAGGAGAAAGAGTCTGGGTTTTCTTACAGATGTCTGGATTGGATGTCTGAGTGGGTAGGAATTGGTTCTAGGAATATAAAAGGAGGGGTATATTTGGGGTCAGGGTGGGGGAGCAAAATAAATTCTGAATTTGTTGAGTTTACAATGTTTGTGGAGACAAATTGAAATGTCCAGTGAGCATTTGGATACATACGAGGGCTGTCCAGAAAGTATGCAGCCATTGTATGATAACTGTCTATTCAGCTGGATACTTTCTGGACAGCCCTCGTGTGTGTAAAACTAAGGAGAGTGGGTTGGTTGGAGTTAGGATATGGGAGTTATTAGCATACAGATGGTAGCAGAGGTTGTGGGCATAGAGAGTCACATCTTGGAGAGTTTACAGAATGAAGAGAAACAAGGACCAAGATAGAAACTCTACAGAATATTGACATTTAAAGAGAGAGAAAATGGAACCTGAAAAAGAATCATTAAATAGTAGAGAGTAAAACCAGAAGAGAAAGATTTTTGTGAACGCCAAGGAAAGAGACACTATCAAGGTATTTGTTATTAGTGTAAAGTGCAGCAGAGATGGAGTTAGATGAACTCCCTCTTGAGAAACCAAGATGGGCCAGGCTTGGTGGCTCACACCTGTAATCCCAGTGCTTTGGAAGGCTGAGGCTGGAGGATTGCTTGAGGACAGAAGTTCAAGACTAGCCTGGGCAACATAGTGAGACCCCACCTCTACAAAAAATAAGAAAAATTAAGCATGGCGGTGTGTATCTGTAGTCCTTGCTATTCGAGAAACTGAGGTGGGAGGATAGCTTGAGCCCAGGAGTTAAAGACCATGTCTCTAAAAAAAAAAAAAAAGAAAGAAAGAAAGAAACCAAGATGAAGTTGGGATGTTCTTTGGGATTTTGCTGTGAAGGCAAAGAGATAAGTAAGATGATAGAGAGAAACCTAAGAACTGGGGAGAGTTGGTGTATTTTATATGAATCTGAGATGGGACTTAAACACACTTTTCTGCTGTAGAGTCCCCCAATTGGCATATCACTGATGCAGGGAATGTCAGAATAGGAAGGTGGGGATGGGCTCCAGAGCATAGGAGAAAGAATTCATCTTGACAGACAGGGGCTGAGACGGCTTTTCTCTTGAGGTAGGTGATTGTAGAATTTACCTCATTTCCCAGGGTTTTCTAAGGTGGACATGTCAGGGTCTCCTAATCTGAAAAAACAGTCCCACATGTTCCCAACCTTTATATCCATATTCATGACCAGATCCTGACTGACCTGGGGCAATAAAGTCATTCAGTCTTGTGCCAGCCACTGTGCTAGGCTCTGGGAATATAAAAAAGTGAAGACAGCAGACATAACCTTGGTCTTCATGGCACTCACATTCTGGTGGAAGAGAGAGGCAAATCAAAAAACAAATGAAACAAAACGCACGTGTGCATGAGTGCATTCTAGTGGGGAGAGAGGCAAAACACAAGCCCCACTTACACGTTCACACACACAGAAGAAGGATTTTAAACACAGAAGTGATGTAGACAGCTGTGTTTTGAAATTGAATTTGGGGCCGGGTGTGTTGGCTCACGCCTGTAATCTTAGCACTCTGGGAGGCCAAGGCAGAATGATCCCTTGAAGTCAGGAGTTCAAGACCAGCCTAAATAAAGAGCGAGACCCTGTCTCTAATAAAAATAGAAAAAATGAGCTGGATGTAGTGGTACTCGCCTGTAGTCCCAGCTACTCGGGAGGCTGAGGCAAGAGGATTGCTTGAGCCCAGGAGTTTGAGGTTGCTGTGAGCTAGGCTGACGCCGCGGCACTCGCCTAGGCAACAGAGTGAGACTCTGTCTCAAAAGAAAAAAAAAATAATATATATATATATATATATTAAATTTGGGAGTCATCAGCCTGAAGATCATTAGCCTTAAATCATTCAAAACATCACATAGGGAGAGAGTAAACAGAGAGAAGTGAGTCCTAGCTCAAACCTGAGGAATGTATTTCATTGTCACATGCAAGAGGAAGAATCAGCAAAGTAGACTGAGAAGGAGCTGCCAGAGAGGTAGAAGGGAAACCAGCAAAGTGGTTCTTGGGGGCTCACCAGAGGACTGTTCGAGAAGCAAATGAACAGCTTTGTAGAATATCATCAAAAGGTCAAGATGGAGACAGCTGGTCTTTGGATATGGCATCAGCAGGAGCCTTCAGATTAGCAGTTTTACTGATGTGATAAGGGAAAGAGAATAGAGGCCACTCCAGTGAGATTTGGATTCTAAAAGGTAGCAGAGAAACAGAACTAAACCTGAAGGGTGTTTGGGTGTCAAAGAAGACCTTTTTTTTTTTTTTTTAAAGGAGGGCTATTTGTATGCTGATGGAAATACCCAGTGGAGAGAAATTGTTGTTAAGACATGACAGAGGTGAAATAACCAAAGTGAGGAAGATTTTCAGAAAGCAATGGAATGCCAGCACCATTCTAGGCTCCGGGAGCTCCAGATGAAGCTCTGTGCCTATGGAGCCTGCCTGCGTAAAGGAGATAGCCAGTAAGTGAGTACACAGGTAGATACAGTGACAGTGATGGACTAAGAGCAGAGGTGAGAGGAGAGCTGAAAGCAGGTTGGAGTGCAGCCTTTGATGCAGCTGAATAGGGAGGGCCTCTTTGCCATCTGAACTAGGACAAAAAGGAGACTATCGTGTATCAATCGAGAAGAACAAAGAGCACTCTAGGTGGAGGGGTCAACTGCTCAGGCTGCCTGGGTGAGGGAGGTCTAGAGGGTTTCAGGTGTAATCCAGACAGAGCTAGGGCCCAGGTCATTTCAGGCGTTTTTGGTCATGCTCCAGCATTTGGATTTTACTGTTTACAGTGGGAAGCCATCAAAAGTTGCTGTATCTACTCGGTGGCAAGGATGGAAGCAGGCTGACCACTCACAAGCTGGATTATAGTTATGACATATATGCTGGTGGATTGAACTAGGGTGTTAGCAATGGAGGCGGTAAGGATTGTGTTCTGAAAGAATAACACTCCAAAACTGTATAAGCCATGGTTAATTTCATTTCAAATGAAAAATGCCAACATAAATGAGGGTGAAATGGGGGCATTCATCAGAGGGAAGATAGATTCATATCCTGATAAGTCATCATCTTTGGTTAAAGATTTAATGTGGCTATTGAAATTTAAATTTTAATTAAACAAACTCACTCCTCAGTCATACTAGCCACATTTCAGGTGCTCAAAAGCCATATATGGCTGGTGACTGGGCAGTGCAGATGCAGACATTTTCATCATGAGAGAAAGACTGGTTTAGACTGATTGGTACCGTGTTTGAACTTAGATGCTTAAATAATACCAACTACAACAGCAGTCCGCAACATTTTTTGCACCAGGGACTAGTTTCCTGGAAGGCAATTTTTCTGCAGGGTGAGGGGATGGCCCTCAGGCCGTAATGCTAGCAGTGGGGAGTGGCTGTAAACAGTTCATGCTCATGCCCCTCCACGCAGGGGTGGGGGGTACACAGCGGAGTTCTGCAGCCCAGACCTTAACCTCTGGACCAGTCCAGAGCCTAGAGGTTGGGGACCACAGAACTACACAGTATAAGAGCTTTCCTTTAACAAATATCATTGTGGTGCCATAATAAGGGCTGACTGTGAGTGATGGGAATGAGTGGCACAGCACTTCAAAATAATCTGAGAAGAAAATTAAGTCAGAATAAGAAAGAATTTGTTTCTACTGTGTGGCTTGACTGCTGAGCCTTTGGGATGCATTTTTATATGACCAGTCTCACCTAACTACCAGTTGACTACTTGCTATGACTCTACTTTTTATTTATATGGTGCCTAGCTTACAAAACTTACGAAAATTTAGCTTTGAGTTCAGGCTCTTTGAGCTGTGAAACATGTAACTGCTACATTTTGTCAGTTCTAAAACACATAATTTTTCTTCCCTCCGTCTACAACAGAGGAAGTGTGTTTCCCCAATGGGAGCCTGTTCCTACCATTTACAGATTTCCCGTCTATATTCTTACGAATGATTGGTTTTTGGATTATGTGAATGATTTTTTAAATTATATGCTTATTTTTAGTATAGCCTAGCCATTATTGTTTTCTTTTTTATTTTTTACTAGGTCTTCTGGTTGAGTAGAGCTTTACTACCTAAATTAACCTAGTTTTATAATAAATCATGCTTGTTCTTCATTTGGATGTATCTATAAATTTTTAATTAAATATAGTTTTTAATGAAAATTTTATTTTGAGATAACTGGAGATTGACCTGCAGTTGTAAGAAATAATACAGAGAGATTCACTGTACCCTTTACCCAGTTTCCTCCAGTGACAACATCTTATAAAACAAGCAAAGTATCAGAGTCAGGATATTGACATTGGTACATTCCACTACCCTTACTCATTTTCCCAGTTTTGCCTGTGCTTGCGTGTATTTGTATGTGTGTGCTTGTGCAGTTTTTCACATGTGTAAGTTCCTGGTCTTTTGAGAGTTGTGTATTCTAGATACTAGTCCTTTGTTGGATATGTGTTTTGCAGATATTTCTTCCAGTCTGTGGTTTGTCTTTTCATCCTTTAAACAGGATCTTTTAGAGAGCAAAAGTTTTCAAGTGTGATAAGGTCCAGCTTATCATTTTTCATTTTATGTGTATTGTGCTTTTGATATCAAATTTAAGAACTCTTTGCCCAGCCTTAGACCTTGACGTTTTCCATGTTTTCCCTGAAAATTTCATAGTTTTACAATTTATGTTTAAGTCTGTGATCCATTTTGAGTTAATTTTTTTTCAGACAAAATGTAACTTTTTATGAGACTTAAACTTTTGCAGAAAGTGCTAGGGTTGAGTTTCTTTTTTGTGTGCTTAAGGATGTCCTATTGCTCCAACATCATTTCTTTAAAAGTCTGTCCTTTTGCTATTGACTTGCTTTTTGCATCATTTTCAAAAATCTCTTGGATATACTTCTATGAATCTATTTCTAGGAGGTTTTTCCCTTAACACTACGAAAGTAATCCATGTTCATGCAGACATTTTTAGAAGGCGTGAAAAAGTAGAAAATGGAAAAATCAATGAGATCTTATCAAAAATAAGCCCTGTTAAATTTCCTTTCCATCTTTTTCCTTTTTTTCCCCACTATTTCAAATAGTTGAACTTATGCTACATGTAAAAGGTTGTATCTTGTTTTTTTAAAAAGGCCCATAATAAACACTTGCCATGTTATTACAAATAGTTCTTAATACTATTTTAATGATCGTTTAATACTCTATTGTGTGGCATCCTTTTGTTCTTTATGATTTAAGTTTCCAGGTTTTGTTTTTATTAAAAGATCTTTCTGGTTAAAGTCTTTGCTCGTAAACCTTTTAAAAATTATTACTGGGTGAAAAGATTCAGGTATTTTTTGGGTTCTTGATACTTCATTGTCACATTGCTTTTGACATTTCCATTTTCATTGTTGTTATGTGCTTTAAATAATTTGCATTTTACAAATTTGTAATTTATAATAAAATACAGTTGTCATTTAGAAAAAAAGATGGATTTGATTTTAGGTTGCTTTTATTTTTTAAGAAAACTTTCAGTTTGATTATTTACTTCAAACTTAGGTTTATGCTTTGATTTTAATATTGTTGTTTTGCCTCCCTCAAACAGAAAGCAATAGATCTTGCTAGCAAAGCATCCCAAGAAGACAAAGCTGGGAACTATGAAGAAGCCCTTCTACTCTATCAAAATGCTGTGCAGTATTTTCTCCATGTAGTTAAATGTAAGGTCATGGGTTATTTATTTTAAAACACTAAAAGAAAAAATTATTTCTATAAATATTGAAATAAAATGCCAGAAAATTCTAAACCTTCCATTTGCAGAAAAAATTTCCACTTTTTTCATAGTAACTTTTAATTTTAAATACTCAGACTTAGCTCACAACTATGAGAGCTGTTATAGTTACTACTTTGTATACCTAAACATCTCAATGGAAAAATTTTTTTATTTTACTGATAATGTACCCAAATTATATAATCTAGATTTACTCGTTGTCTAAGCCTATGTTTGAAAATACTCTGTTTAAAAAACAGGTTTGGAAACATTTTACTTGTGTGTTTTACAAGTATGTATTGCATGTTTACCATGTGCCAGGCACTGTCCCAAGCACGGAAGATGTAACAGTGAGCAAAAATGGATAGAGACCCCTGCCCTAATGGATCTTAAACCTAATGCAGTGGGATAATTTAAGATTTTCTTTAGAGCTTCCTCATTTAATTTGAGATTTTATGTCAAATTAAAGTGAAACTAAGAATGAATCATAGCATGTAAGATACAGGGGGCTGATCCCGTGCATTGCATATTTTGCCAAAGGTGGTGACTTTTGAAAATAGCCCTGACAGAGGCCTTTATGTAGTAAAATTACTTTGTTGGTGTTACACGTACTATATGGGATTTCTATCACTCTTCATACTCTCTGAAATAAACTTTATGTGGAGACATTAATGGAAATGGTTAGTATTGCTTTACTTCTGTTTTTGTTTCTTGTAATTGGGTCTGTGTAAGAGAAACAGCTTTCAACTATCTGTACAATGAATGGGAAGAATATGAAACCTACAGAGCATTAAATAATTTCTTATTCTTTAACATTACCTTAAAATAGCCTACTGTCTTGCTTAGATTTTTTTGTAACTCAGACCCACTGTTGGTCTCCAACCCTGCTTGGGGAAAGCGTAGGAAAGAGTTAGTGATAATCATTGGTTATCAATGATGAGTAAGAGATGATCTTCCCTCCCTCTCCCAACATAGAATTTCCTTGTTTTAAAAATTTACTTAAGAATCTAAACCTTTCTATGTGGAATTCTCATGGAAAAGTCTTTCTCATTTCCCTTCAACAGATGAAACACAGGGTGATAAAGCCAAGCAAAGTATCAGGGAAAAGTGTAAAGAATATCTTGACAGAGCAGAAAAACTGAAGGAGTACCTGAAAAAGAAAGAGAAACCACAGAAGCCGGTAAAGGAGGGACAGCCGAGTCCAGCAGATGAGAAAGGGTATGTGTTTAAAATTGTTGGATTTTATTGTACCTTTTAACTTGTAATTTGTGAAATAAGTTTCTTTTGATTAAACGAGGTGTTGGCAAACCATGGCTCATGGGCTGAACCTGACATGCTGCCTGTTTTTACAAATAAGTTTTATCAGAACACAGCCTTGCCCATTCATTTTCCTATTGTCTGTGGCTGCTTTCATGCGATGACAACAAAGTTGAGTGGTTGCAGTAGAGACTGTATGGCCCACAAAACCTAAAATATTTGCTTTTCTTCTGGTTCTCTATGGAAAAAGGTTGGCCAGCCCCTAGTTTACTAAGCTTAGGGCATGATATACCTTAAATAACCGTCCATAACTGCTTGCTAATAGTAAGGGAAAACATTTGAAGGAATGGCAATCAGTTACCTTTGGCCATTAGGTAAAATTTAAGTTTAAAATTATTATAGGAGTAATCTGTGAATTAAATCTTTGACCATGTAGACAAAAAGAAAAATAATTCCAATAATATAAATAATTGTTTTGATATCTTATACAAAGTTTTTAGATGTGGATTTGCTTTAGATTTGCTTTGTGTTGTTATTGTAAAGAAAAACAGCAGAGCATAATTTATAAACATTGAAACCCATTTTTGGAATGTCTTCTGGAGATATATCACTTCTAGATGCAGAATTTATTTATTCAACATGTAATATATGCGTGTCAAGTTCCGTCATAAGCAACGGGAACACATTCTAACCAGATCCTCTCTGACTGTTCTATTAATTGGTGCCACAGGTAGTTCCAGGTGATACATTCTTAAGAAAATGAGAGTCTAGAATGGAGTTCCTGGCCTGGTAGGGCTTAAAAGCACAGAGGTTCTGCTTCAGAGGATGTGATACTCACAGTTGATGGCACACAGTGGGACACGTTACTTGGATAATCCCCTGTGGTCACAAGGAATGGAGTGCCTTTTAGGCAGTGCTTTGGGGCTTTATGGCTGCTACTGTAGACCACTGAGAAGAATACAAGAAATTTAAGAATAGAGTGACATATTGCTTCACACTGTGTGGCAGAGTTTGAAGAAAATTATAAGCTCACAGTTTTATATTTTCTGTTCAAGATGTGATCAGGGAACCAGGGAGTTTCTGTTCCACCCTAAGAATAGTTTATCTTTTGCACCTATAGCATTGACATAACAAAAATCAGTTGACAGTCCAATCTTATGGATTATTGAATTTCAACCTATATGCAAATAAAGACATTTAGTGTAAGATAGGGACTCCAAACATAAAATGAAAATATTGGGAAGAATTCACTTTACTTTGGGTGCCCGGAATCTCCAACTGTCACTGAGACTCTCTTGCCAGCAGAAGGTTCTCTTTTCCCCTGTCTGTTGAAGCTCTTCTAGTCTTGCTTGGGGACCCTGTAATGATCTCTCCTGAGGTGGTTACCTGACTAGGGGATGCCAATTCTCCCTTACTAAAGAGCAATCTTAGTTACAAACAGTAGGACCTGCTTTGGCTAATTTAAGCAAAAAGGGATTTATTATGTGGTATTACCTTACAGACTTTTGGGGCAAGAGAGTCAATCTTGGATTCCATATCACTAGGAGAAGTGCCCAGCTGTGTCTGGGTTTGCTCAGCAAAGCTGGTGCTTTCCCATGAAGATCTGGTCTCGTTGCTAGCAGCTCCCACCTTGAAGGAACTTAGATCTCGTGTGGAACCCTAACTGCAAGGGAGCCAAAAAAGGGCAGTTTGATATAAGAACAGGCTTTAGAGTACAGGACAGCATGATAGAAGAGATTGGAATGAGTGTCCAGTGAATCAGTTTCTCGATGTCTGTCTGCCCACCCATGGCCCCACCATCCTGCAAGGTGATCCCTTTTTGGTATAAAACCTGTCAAACTTTTAATCCCCCTTTCTATCTTACATTTTTAAAAATTATTTAATGCCATATTTTTTGCTTTATCACTTTTTCACTCAATGTTTTGTCAAGAACACCTTTCCAATTAACTATTTCTACAACATCATTTTTAAAGGTTGTAGTGTTTTTTATCATATGCTAACCCTTATAACTGAAGATAAATTATTTCTGTTTTTTGCCTGTTGGCAAACAGTGTGGGTATGATCATCCTTATAGTTAAATCCTTGAACTCATTTTAAATTATTTCTTCAAGATAAATTCCTAAATATGAAATGCCTAGATTGACCTACGTGTTCTTTGGGTTCAGTTCATTGTCATCAGGAAGCTTCATCAATCCTTTGGAACCCCAGACTAAGGGTTATAGACCTTTGTACCTTAGATAATTAGTATTCTGGATTTTTTTCCTCCTGGTGTGACTTCTCATTCTAATTTATGTTTTGCCCAGTCCTGGTGTTTTTATTGTTGTTTGCAACTCTCCTGTAATTCATCTTAAATCCTTCATGGAATGATATGTGGGGCATGCATTTATGATTTAACACATATATATGTATGTCATGGGAATTTGGAGCTAGTTCCTGACATTATTTTGGTCTTTTTGTCCTTCTCTTGTTCACGATTCTCTATTGATAATGTGCCTGCTTCCTATTTTATTTAATATATACTTAAAAATAATAACATAACTTTTAATGGGAATGTCTTTTGCCATTAAATTACAAATATTTCAGGTTAATTTTTTCTTCGTTTTTGCCTTATTTGATAGTAATGAGTGATCATTTGAATATATTAAATTCTTTTTATTAGGAATGACAGTGATGGGGAAGGAGAATCTGATGATCCTGAAAAAAAGAAACTACAGAATCAACTTCAAGGTTGCTTTAGACTTCATTTTTAAACTTACTATCTTATTTAAAAGACTCATAGTGAATTGTCTATTTGAATTATTTTATCCCCACCCCACCCCCCCTTTGTATTTAAGTGAGGTTCAAGAACTGGCTTTGGTTCCCAGTGGTCATGTGCTGAATTTCTTTAGCATTTTCATAGGGGTAGCCCTCTACGGTCTCTAATGGCTTGGTTTTTTCATGTAATAAAAATATTGTTTGGTTTTATATCTACCTTTAAAAGGCTGTAAGTCAGCTTATTCTCTTTCATTTTGTTTATTTGCCCTCTTTTAGAGAAGATAGCATTTATACTGTTAGCACACTACAAAATCTTAGCACACTACAAAATCTGGTGCTATTAAAATTCACTACTGCCAGAGGAGTAAAACTAATTAGGAATTACATTTGGCTTTGTGGCCATCACTGTAACATGTAAACATTCATTGATGTTTTATTTCATGTTTCCTAACTACTGTTCTCATTTGCTTCTTAGTGTTCCCATTTACATTTATCTCTTTAAGCTTTGTTTTTACCTTCCACACCTGTAAGTGCCCTTTCATTCTACTGTGATACAGTGTAGTGGTGTAATGGGGAGGGTAGAAATTTTGGCTAAATTCAGATCTTTATTCCACTCAACGGTCTGCCACTTACAAGCCTTCTAATCATGGACAAGTTACTGAACCTCTTGAAGTCTGACTCCCCATCTGTAAAATGGAAATCAGTAATACCTGTCTTTCAGGGCTATAAGATTAATGACCATGTAAAAACTACCTAATATATCTGACAAATTCTAGGGACTGAATAAATGGTAGCTCTGTATATCTAAAAAGGCATCTATTTAATTGCTGGTTTCTTTAATGGCTGAGATTTGATTGTTCTTAGATATAACTATTAAATGATTTTTCATGTTTTTTGTTCATTTGAATTATACACACAGAGTGCATAACTGGGAAAGGATTTCCATTAGATAGGTTCAGCCTTTGTTACTGAATAGTGAATATACCTAGCTCAGCCAGATCTCTTTAACTTTGCTATACTGGTCTTTTCATTTTGGTAGTATTTCTGTCTTCCCTACCCCACTAGGATTTATAGGAGAACACTATAAGGATAGTGTGTTGAAAACAGCACAGTAAATGAGGATAGAGAATATTTTTATATGCCGAGAATTTCAGTGGTGGGTGTAGCCCAAGGGCAGAGACTCTCAGTTTCCACTGCTGCACCCCCACTCCCTGAAGAGGTGCTGGCGCACACTGCACACTCAGTACGTCTTGGTGACCCAGTCCTCCGTACCAAGTGCCTTATTCCATTCGTGAGGCAAGAAACTTTTTTCTGTCTCTGCTGTTGGTTTTGGTTTTGTTTGCCTATCCCACCTGCCCACCCCCAAGTGAAAATTGGATTGTCTTTAATTTTGAAAAAGATAACAACCAATTTTTCATAGAGATTTCTCTAAATTACCTGTCAGTTATGATAAGGGCTTGAAATGTTTAAAAAAAAATGCTTCAAACGTTTAAATGAGGAAGTTGATTTGGAATTTCAGGATGAAATAGTGTATGCAAGGAGTCCTTGCCTCTCATATCTGAGAATCCTTTTTCCCCATCTTTTAATTTGATGGTTTGCTGATGGATTTCATGGTATAATATCTGTTTTTGAATCTTTCCTCTTCTTTTTTCTGAAACAGTATTTTACATCTTTTACTTGTTTTAGATCATGACATTAAGCATAATATTTGATAGTTAAAATTAAAAATGGGTTTATGATTTGGTTTTTCTATTGGCTTATTTTAACACTCAGTGACTTTTTGTGGTTAAATAATGTATTAGTGTGATAAATAGTATGATCAAAGACCAGATAAACTTACATAATTAGAAGTACAATCCAATTGTTTTATTTATATTTTCCAATAATCCCACCTCCCCTTTTTAATTTTACAAACAAGTAATGTCTAGTATTGTTTATCAGCAAACATTCCAAGGTTACCTTTAAACTTCAAGGAGAAAAGTGTTAGTTAATGTGAAAATAAATTATAGCATATTTTTAAAATTCATAGCAGAAATCTTGAGTTAGCCAGATGATGCACACTTATTAAGTAAATTTTCTTTCATTTAACTGACTCAAAATCTTGTCATGATGCAGATATTTTCTCATGTAGGATTTCTAGTCTTAATGGAACATAAGAAAGAAAAAGTCGATTCACTTTGTGAATTTTTTTCCTCACTTTGTGAATTGACTTTTTCTTGCTTTATAGTAGTCTGAACTTACAGAATGCAAAAGTGTTTGTGGTTTCATTTAATTTTAATCTAGGAACTAAAGATTTGCATAGTTTAAAGGAGTTGCTATGGCATAACTAGTCTTAGAATAGTAGATAGATGATCTTTACTAACCAGAAGACATGATAAAACTAATTTCATGAAGTAATAATTAGACTATATAAGTGGAGGTGTTTTGTTGTACTTAATACAACTACATGTCATCTGAGATCAGGCTGCTTAATAATTTATAGTTGAACAATTTCTGTATACTAGAAAATTGGAAAAGCTTTTAATGAAAGATAACAGGAAAATTTTGTCAGTAAGCTATATTAAAATAAATTCTTCTTGGATTCTCACTGCAGCAATTGTTACAGCTTTTGAATATACTGTATTCAGAAACCAAATTATCAATTTAAGTAACTTTGTTAATTTACAAAAATGGTAAATCTATTGAGAAGCCAAATAGAAATTTTGGTAAATCTCAGGAAAGTATTGCACATCTACAGGGGTATACTTTCTCTCTCTCTTCCATCATCTGCTTCTGCTGTGGCTTTTCCTCTCTCCTTCTTTCCTATCTTCTCCCTTCTATCTGCCTATCTTCAGTTAACGTCTTTAAGCATATTGTCTTTCTGTGGCTGAGGAGATTAGATCACCTTTTCTTTTGGATAACAGAAGAAAAGGTAGATGAATCCCCATTGAACAAGTACTTTTGATACTCCAGAATCAGTATATTCAAATATTTTATAACCACTTTATGAAATGTTTGGTGCTTTTCCAAACACTCTAATATTCATTATGTCATTTGACTTTTACACTAACCTATCTAAGTAGTTTGGGCAGATGGCATTATTTTCATTGCACACATGAGGAAGTAGAAATGTAAAAGGTGAAAGTGACCTGCCCAAGGTAATGGAGCCACTGGCCCAGGCTCCTGACTCCTGCTGACTCCTCTCTAGCAACTACTTCCTCATCACACTTTTTTAGAAAGGGTTTTTTAACACATAAAACTTACCCAGACAATTTTATTGTGCATTTCTTTAATGTCATGATTCCATATTGTCTTCTAACTTTGATGAAATAGTTTTCCTCAATTTAAAGGTGACAAAATTTTTTGTAGGTGCCATTGTTATAGAACGACCAAATGTGAAGTGGAGTGATGTTGCCGGTCTTGAAGGAGCCAAAGAAGCACTTAAAGAAGCTGTGATTCTGCCTATTAAATTTCCTCATCTTTTTACGGGTGAGATGACTTTTAAGTAATTTTATTTGATGATATTTTAAAAACACATTGATGACTGAGGTAAAGCATGGTGAATTCTTTTCACCATGTCATGAATTATCTTAAATAAATTGTGACTATTATATGGCAGTGATACATCTTTACACAAAGATGTTTTATTTCTTATACATATCCATTATTTGCAAGAGATATATTTCAAGACAACCTAAATGTCAACCAGTAGGGTAATTCACCAACATGTAATAGAATGCTAGGCACTTAATAAAATGTAGTGTACATCTATATTAATAAATTTAGATCTACATTATAATTCATTAAAGAATGTCCACATCTATTATAAAGATCAAAAAGCAAGTTATAAAATATGAATAGTATGATTCCACATTTGTTAGTAAGTGTGTGTGCCAAGAAGTAAGTATAGATGGATCAACTTAAAAATGTTAATGTGTGCCTAGGAGATAAGGTTATAGGTAATTTTTACTTTTTCTTTTGACTTTCATCTGAATTTTTTGCAATGGGCATGTATTAATTTTTTTAAAGTATTTCCATTTCTTAAAAAGAGTAAGAATTATTTAATAGCTTCAGATAAAGTGCATATCAAAGGAACTTTCTCCTCATGAAGGGCAGAATTTCTTTTGTCTGTGTCCACACATTGTGCTTTTAACTACATGTTGGTTGAATGAAATGAATGAGCAAGCAAATGAACTTCCTGTTAGAAGGCTTATATTTATATGTACTCACTTTTGACAAAATGGGCTCTAGAGAAAGCAAATAAAATATATTCAAGACATACCTTAGATTGATTTATTTTAAAAATATTATTATTGATTGCTTTAGAGTTAAAATCTTTTCACAGTATTCTTCACTATGGATGATGTCTGTAGTAACTGAAATTAAGTTTTGAAATTCTCTTGTTATTTTTCTAATGCAAATTTTAGGCAAGAGAACACCTTGGAGGGGAATCCTATTATTTGGGCCTCCTGGAACAGGAAAGTCCTATTTAGCCAAAGCTGTAGCAACAGAAGCAAACAACTCAACATTTTTTTCAATATCTTCCTCTGATCTTGTTTCAAAGTGGCTAGGTGAAAGTGAAAAGTAAGTGGTAAATCAATTTCAAATATTTTTGTCTTTGCCTGGTAGTCTGTAAAATAATAGATTTCTTACATCATTCGTAGATGTTCAGATACTCATTTATCTGTCATATCAGACCCTAATTTGGAATTTTTTTTGTGGAAAAAAGATAGTACACATATGTAATTTAGTAAATTGTAAAGTGAATTATCCGGTTGTGGCATTCTTATTTTCTGTACCTGAAACATGAGTAGGCCTTTTAATCTATAGAGTTTTTGTAATATTGGTATATTGCCTTGTTTTAGTTTAATACTTTTTAGAGACCGAAAGTTGTTCTTTATTTTTAGATTAGTTAAGAATTTATTCCAACTTGCCAGAGAGAATAAGCCCTCCATTATCTTCATTGATGAAATTGATTCTTTATGTGGTTCAAGAAGTGAAAATGAAAGTGAAGCTGCACGTCGAATTAAGACAGAGTTCCTAGTTCAAATGCAAGGTAATATTACTGATTTTTAAAATAGTTTCTGTTTATTATATAACCATTATTTTATAACAATAATGGAAAAAAATTCAAGCCGAATTTCTCCACACTAATAAGCTAACAGTTTTATTATGCCATGTTTCATTCTGATAGTTTCCATGTTCATGTGTAATTTTTACCCAGTTGTAATCATCTTGTAGGACTCACTTGTACAAATAGTGAAGAAATTAATATTTCACTATAGCATGCCAGGAATAATATTAGTAAAAGTAATATGTAAACTTTAAATGAAATCTTTCAAGAAGTATTTTGAAAAGAATATTATTAGGTTATTAAGTATGAAATGTCTAATTTCTTCAAGTACTAAGTTTGACAGTTGATATCTCTGACATTTCACTTTGATACTTGTTTTATGTTTATTGTGAAGGCACATCCCCAGTCTTTCAAATACACATTTTGGCTTGTGATTATCTTTCAAACTTTTTTAGAGCAATTTTTGTAAAACCATGGATAAGTCAAAAATTCATGTTATTTTTGAGTATGAGTTGTCGTGGAACTGATGCAGTGCAGATAGCTCAAAATATCAAGGAAGAGTTTGGGAAGGATGTGCCTAATGAGCGCATAGTATGTTGAGGGTTTGAGAAGTTCAATTCTGGTGATACTAATCTTGAAAGTGAGCCACGTGGGTGACCTGAGACCAAGGTGGATAATGATGAGCTGAAAGCTATAGTGGGAATGAATCCATCTAACCTACACATGAATTAGCAGCAAGGTTTGACATGACTATTCCAACAATATTGGACTATTGGACATGAATCAGCAAGGTAAAGAAGCTGGATAGATGGGTACTACATGAATTAAATGAGCATCAGAAGCGAAATCATCTGGAAGCCTGCCTTTCTTTGCTGTGTTGACATAAAGACAAATGAACCATTTCTACACTGTATTGTTATGTGTGATGAAAAATGGATTCTTTTTGACAATCACAAGTGTTCAGCACAATGGTTGGATAAAAATGAAGTGCCAAAATACAGTGCAAAACTGAATATTCATCAAAAAAGCTAGTGGTGTCTGTTTGGTGGGGCGCAGCACTGTTATCCATTACAGCTTCATGAAACCTGGTCAGTCGATTACAGAGGATGTCTGCTGCAACCAAGTGGATGAAATGATGAAGAATCTTGCAATCAGGCAGTGGAGACTGGTCAGTAGAGACGGGCCAATCCTCTTGCCAGACAACACTTAACCACATGTTGCACAAACAACACTGCTCAAACTACAGACGCTGGACTTGGAAACTCAGTTTCTCAATAAGCTGTGGAAAACGCCTTTCACAATTTCATTGCCACTTGCTGTCCAGCCTTCACAGCTGGCATAAACAAGCTACTGTTAAGGTGGCAAAACTGTCGCTAGTTTAGGTACATACTTTAATAAATTGTACCAGTGCTTTTTTGAGATATGATAAACTACACTTTGATTCGAAATTGGACATTTCATATTTAATGACCTAATAGTATTGTCTCCAATCTATGAGATTTTATTCTTGGGAATATATTTGTATCATACTGCAATAATGTGAGATTAATATTTGAGTAAATACAATTTTTTTCAGAGGGTTACTCTCAAGATGAGACACTTTAATGTTAAAGCACCACATTTCTTAACTGAACAATGGAAAGAGGTTTAAAGAGCACAAGAATGACAAATTATTTAAAATATTGCCTATTTTAATGCAGGGGTTGGTGTGGACAATGATGGAATTTTGGTTCTGGGAGCCACAAATATACCCTGGGTTCTGGATTCTGCCATTAGGCGAAGGTATGATGATCCAGTAAATATCTTATTTCTTGCTGCAGATGTAACAAAGAAATGACAATTCCCTTTTTGTGTAACAAAGAGGCATTCTGATAACTTTTCACAGAAGTTTCAGTGTGCCCTAACCTTGTTGCTTCCCTGCCTTGGGGGAAAAGAGCTGGTCATTTGTTCATTTGCTTGCCTATTATACTGAAGATAAAAGATTTCCACGTACTGTAGTCTTTCCACACTGGAAAGTACATTCCCTAATGCTTACCCCTTAGTTCACATTAAGCTTAGTGGGCACTGGTGCTTCAAAAATTTACAAATATAGTTTGATATTTCAGTAAAAACCCTTCATGTGTAAAATTTTAGTAAAATGACCATTATACAAGTCAAAGTAAGATAACCAAGATACATTTTTAGTAAAAAAAAATTTATATCTCTAATTTTAAGTGGAATATGAAACCAGCTGTAGGAAAGGTATACAGACACTTCACTTTCCACTGTTTCACAATTCCCTACTGCATTCGTTTACTTTTATGTGGTAAAAGTTAGCACCATGTAATTCACAATTACATGGTAAAAAAGTGGTTTTGCCACTTTTATCACATTCACTTGATGGTTTGCCAGTATGCTAGATTCCAGTACCAAGAAAGGAAATGTGCTGGGTATTTTTGAAAAATGGCCTAATTCCAAACCCATCTCTAGAGTAATGGAAACTTTTTAAATTCTTCTTATTGCCACAGAGAGTTACCTGGAGGAGAAAAGTCTGCACAGACCACTTAAATTGTCCCTCATTGCTTTCTCTCTGTCTCCAAATACTGAAATTCTAAGAAGGCAGGCAAAATTATTATTGATAAAACATGTTTATAATATAGGATTATTTGTTCTGAGTATACTCACTATAATAGAGTGGACATTTTATGTAATATGTATTTAATTATATAAGATTTTGAGTAATTTTACCATTTTGAATTTAGAGAATGTGTCACTTCTACTCCTGTTTTAAATTGTTAATCCTTAACAAGAATTCAGAGTACAATTTTATGAGAAACTAATCCTGTAGGACGTGTCTTTTTATATCATGAATTCTAGACATATAAATACTATGGCCAAAATAACCCCAAAATCATGTGAGAAAGACTAAATCATCCAAGCTGGTTCCCTGGCTATTTTTGATTTTATTTGTTTTTAATGTGTTCTGGGCAGTCTCCCTTTATCTAACCTAAATGTGTATGTTTAACCTTGGCCCATATGGGCACATTTAACTTACTCAACTCAACTTGTTATAATTGAGAATATCTAAATATCTGTTTCTTCTTCAAAATACTCTAATTTTTAGTTAAAATTAAGTATAATATCTTTGATATAATGTATCTTTTATTTTAAGATTTGAGAAACGAATTTATATTCCTTTGCCTGAAGCCCATGCCCGAGCAGCAATGTTTAAACTGCACTTGGGGACCACTCAGAACAGTCTAACAGAAACAGACTTCCGAGAACTCGGGAAGAAAACTGATGGTTATTCAGGGGCAGATATAAGTATCATTGTACGGGATGCACTTATGCAGCCTGTTAGAAAAGTACAATCAGCTACTCATTTTAAAAAGGTAAGTCACTTTTATCTGTCCTTTCAGATGTTTTGTCTTCAAAGAATTTGGAAGAGTTTCAGTGTTGTATAATAGTTACAATAGGTAGGTTTACATAATAGACATATTTTGATTTCATTGAAATAAGTTCTCCAGTCAAGTTTATTAGTAGCCATTACTAGTAGTCCTAACACGTTTTACATTTTTAAATGGCTTTGGATCACCAACTATAGTAGACCTCTCTATGGCTCCATCCTTCACTCTTTTTAAGGCTAATTATTTCAGTTAGCAAGAACAGGTTTGCCTGTTTATTTTTGTTATTTATTAAATGTCTGATGTATCAATCTAGGCCCAGAGGAAGATCAGAAAGTAGAGCAGTCAAAAAAGACAAAAATCTGACCTGGTGCAGGTGAAATTTTTGTGAGGACAGACAAGAAAATACATAAAATAAGTAAAGTGAGAATGTGTATTTCTCCCTACCTACACCAATCCTGAGATAATATTTAAAGTTGGTCATTCTCAAACAGATAGGAAATAGCCCCCAATATGATGCAAATGTATTGCCATCTAAATATTTGTGTGTGACTTTATCTCACAAAAATTCTTTCTCTGGATATTCTTAAAACTATTAAATAAGTTATATATCATAAAATAACCCTGCAGTTACATGTAGCATTTAATTTTATACATACATTTGAAAGAATTTTTGTTGAAAGACAAAGGATCAGTAATTTCAGACTAAAGGTGCCAAATATTACAGAATTTTCTCAGCTATGGACCATAAAGCAACTTATAAGAATTTTTTATTGGGTCTATATTTGGTCTCTAAGATTACTAGCACTTAATAAGTAGTAGAAGAAAAAAAGGGAAAGGTTAGCCACAGATAACTTTTTGTTTTTTTAAACCATTTTCCCCATGTATGTAAGTATTGTAATTTATTATAGGAAATATCAAAATATAAAAAAGCATCAAGAAAAAAACTAAAACCAACCAAAGTCTATTCCATTACTCAGCGAAAACTACTCTTTGTTGTATATTCTTAATTTTTTTTCAGAAGTAAACATTTAAACAAAACATATAAAAATACTAATACGTTTTCAACTTTCCTGATGATGGCATTAACGTTTATTTAATTTGTTCAAATAAATATTTCAGATTCCTGTTTATTCCAGGTTCGTGGACCTTCCCGAGCTGATCCTAACAACCTTGTAGATGATCTGCTAACACCCTGCTCTCCAGGTGACCCTGGTGCTATTGAAATGACATGGATGGATGTCCCTGGGGATAAACTTTTGGAGCCAGTTGTTTGCATGGTTTGAAATTTTGTTTGTTTTTAAGAAAAATTTTAAAACATTATACTTTGTAATTTGCCAAAGATAAAATTTTCCATTTATATAAGATTTGGTGGGAAATGTTGGTGTGAACAGGCATGTTTATTTAATACTATTGACTCATGTTAAAAATTGTGAAGGTTGTCTGGGCACAGAGGTTCACACCTGTAATCCTAGCATTTTGGGAGGCCAAGATGGGAGGAACAACACTTGAACCCAGAGTTTGAGTTTGCAGTGAGCTATGATGACACTGCTGTACTTTAGCCCAGGCAACAGAGTGAGACCTTGTCAATCAATCCATCAATAAAAAATTTATATATGTATTTTACAGAAAGGGTCTCATTCTGTCACCCAGGCTGGAGTACAGTGGCAGGATCATAGCTCACTGTAACCTCCAACTCCTCCCACCTCAGCCTTCTGAGTAGCTGGGACTACAGGTGCATGCCACCATACTCAGCTAATGTTTTAAAATTTTTTATAGAGAAGGGGTCTCAAACTCCTGGCCTCAAGTGATCCTCCCACCTTGGCCTCCTAAAGTGCTGGGATTACAGGCATGAACTACCATGCCCAGCCAAAAATTATTTTTAAAACATTTTCTTGGGCTTTGACGAAACTTTAAGCGAACAGGCTCTTTTTTAAAAACATAGGTTTCTGACTTTATAGGTTTTATAGCTGGAATATTATTTTCAAAATGCTCATATATATTGCATAAATTATTATTAAGACTTAACTAAAAAATAGAATTGGAGAAAATTTTTTTCCCTAAATCTCACATTTTTAAAAATAACCAGAAATGCTAATCCTTGTATCACTGCATTCAGAATGGTGTTTTTCTGTTTTACTTTTCTAGGCTCCATAGAAAGTTTAAATAGTGCAGTTCTTAATAATTTTAACTGAATTTAAACAACTTTTATTACAAAAAAGAACGTTTTTATGTTTTCTACTGGAGGAATTAAAATAACTTACAGGACTTTGGTTTTTGTAAGGTGTATTATTTTTAGGAAACTTAGGGTGATTGTAAAGTTATATTGACTATGTTTTTGTTCTCTCTGTCTAGCTTTGAAGAATTTCAAGAGTGGTCCTTTTTATTATTTTCCTTACTATTTTGCAGGAGACATACATGGCCTAGAAGTTAGTTTTTTAATGAACCTCTGATATTAGCATATTTTCTTACCATTTCAATCTTACATTTTTAAATTCTGGTTAGTTGATTTTGACAAAATAGTATTCTGCTTTGCTTAAGTATAAGTCAATGACCACATTCCTTTTGAATTGTATTTACTTGGAAAACTGATCTCGTGTTTAAGAAAGACAGATAAGGCCAGAAATTAGATCATGAACATACTTTGGAGGGCCTTGGTCCTCAGGCTAAAAGGATTGTACTTCTGATAGGTAATGGGGAGCCACTGAAAGGTTCTGATCAGTTCAGGAGAAGATATTGGAAGTTTCTACACAAAGGAATAACAGCATGTCAAAGATATCTTTTAGAAAGAATAGAGAGTTTATTGTCAGTATCTTATGGCACACTGCAGATTTAGGTTAAAGTTAGTAAAAATAATGATAGTGTGATGATTTTGTATTTTCTTAAATGTATTATTTATATACCCCTCCCCCCCTTCTTTTCTCTGGCAGTCGGATATGTTGCGGTCACTCTCTAACACAAAACCCACAGTCAATGAACACGACTTGTTGAAATTAAAGAAGTTTACAGAAGATTTTGGTCAAGAAGGCTAAACCAAAGATGAGGAAGATGTTTACCATGTGTATTGTTTCTTTCATAGATATTTTTGCCATTCTTGAATAGCATTCAGATTATTTCCAGTAAAACTCTTTTACCACAGGGAAATACACATCTTACTTCAGAGTTCCTTTAAGTTTGATTTTATACTTTTTCTCCATTACCTATCAAATGCTCCTATTAACGAAAAGTATAAGATGACGAGTTATAAAGAAATGAGCAATATATGAATGGTAAAAAAAAGAAATTACCCAGTAAGAAGAATATTAGAAATCGATTGACATACAAATATTTAAAATTGTTATGAATGGTGGTCTTTGCAAAGAGCATTTATTATTTCTTTTGGACTAAAATGAAACAGGGCTTATTTTATATTTTGAAAAAAATTCTTAAACATTCTTATCTATGTAAAATTTATTTACTGAATTAAAAAATTAAAAATTATAGAATCTTTACTCTCAGGGATGGGCAATAAAAAGCAAAGAGCACTGCGATTGGGTTTGAAAGGTTTCAAATTGAGTGATAGCCAGTGCTCTTATTGGTTTTTAATAGGTTGATTTTTTTCCTGTGTAGATTTAAATACTTTCTTTAAAAGCAGCAAGCTTTTATATTTAATTAAATACCTATCACTGTGCAATCTCAAGAGAACCACTTTCTAAATTAGAAGTTGTCTTTACCTTGAAGAATAAAATTGTCTGTTTCAATGTCTTTTTGTAGCAAGATTGACCAAAACAGGTGGTAAGTAAGTATGTAATTTTTAAATAACTGTCATGAATACTGTAACAGGAACCTTTGCTCATGAGGAAATGGCCTCCCCTTGGATTATGGGAACTTTCCGTGTGTGATGTTGGTGTGTGTGTGTACATATATATATAAATTTCTTTTTTAAATGTAAGGTAGCAGTATAGGGTCTTGTCTTTCACCTTTTAAGTTCAGGGAACACTTTGTCCTGGCCTCACATATGTATCAGTATAATGCTTATAAAGCTTTAGAAATGAGCTGATGACTCATTAATAAAATACAAACATGATATTATTTTAATACCTTCAAATAATCGGAGGATGTGTGTTACACACTTTAGCATCAACACTAAGTTGTGCCTTGTGCATTTGCATTGGCTCCACATGCAAAAGATTACTAAGTTAGCTAGAATGAGGAAGGTTCCTTAATTACCATGACGTTCTATCTTGCAAATGCTATAGAATAACTTGCATTTTTAAAGTATATTTGCACATTTTACATATTATGCTATATGGTTGCCTTTGGGTTTTCTGTACAGATTGTTTTTGTTAATATTAAATGGAAATCATAGGCCTGAAATATGCTGTTCTTATGTGAAGTAAATTGATATAACCTACTATTGGCTATATTCTGTGTATGCTTCTTTATTTTGGGACCTTCTGTGCAGAAGAAAATATTATCTAAATTGATAAGATATAAAGAAATCATTAAAAATTACTAAGAATATATACCTGAAAATTCTGTTTTTCAATAACTTTTATGTGAGGGTTGGGAATTAACTTGACAAAGCAACATTGAATTCTTTCTGGATAAGATAATATACCTTATTTATCAGCCTCAGTGTTATGTAGTATTGCTATTAATTAAATAATTAGGGGAATTAATATAATTATATTATTACACATAATATAGTTGAAATCTAGAATTTTTTGTGAGTCAAAAAGTTGTTGAAGTATTCTACTTAAATTGATCAAATACATGACCAGGTAATATGTATGCATAGTATTGATGATAAGTGGATACTTCATCACACTTCATTCTTACATGTGCTTTAAGAGCTATGTGTTACTATGCATGTCACTTCTAGCCTTAGCTCCATTTTCTAAATTTCTGGGTCTAAAACTAATTATGGAATCTAATAATTTTAGACTCATTCTAGAATAGTAGAGCATGCTTAATAGGCCGTATTTATGTGTTCTTTATGAACACGTGCTCAAAGGAACCTGAATGGGTATGCTCTGGTTCTCTGGCTCTTGACCCTTATAAAGTTTTGGGTAGACATTTTCTGAGCCAACAGAAAATTGTTGTTGACCATCTCTATGAGCTGCACCCTGGATGTTTAAGAGCATCTGTCTCAGCCTGAGAAATGTGTAGGAACTCTAATTATAAGGCATGTCAGTAGAGAATTGATGTCTGAGTTCACTGTCAACGACATGCAGAAGAACAGCATGAGTGAATTTGATTATTAATGCTATGGAAGCTCCATTTAGCCACGTTCATCGTTAAGAAATGGAGGCATGCCTACCTAACATTGGTGCAGCAGGTTGCAAATGAAGCAACACAGGGTGCATGGTGTTGACACTGGTGTTACCTCAAGTTCGTGAGCTCTCACAGGTGCCGTGTTCTTTCCTACCTCCATTCCTTCATTTATATCAGTCTCTAATATAGTGTCCTTTGCTCTGCTAGTCCAAATCACATACTTCCTTTAAAACCTAGCTGATGAACCAGGTAATCTTTTCTAGGAAGAATCCCTGACCTATCCTCATCCTACCTTTGGATTTCTTTAGCCCTAAGTTGCTACTACTATCTTAAGATTTTTCTCTGTTTCAAGCATGTTCTATTCATCTTGTTTAGATCATTTAGATTATTAAGCTCTGAGAATTAAATTTTCCCTACCAATTAACATAGTACCTGACACTACTTGTTAGATACTTAGTAAAGGCTTGAAAAAAATAAGTGAGTTATGCTTTTATTTTGATTTACCTGATGGATTATCTGTGCAACTTTTTATAAAATAGTTAATTTTATAAGGTGGCTTTGTTCTTACTGGTCTAATGAAGTTGTGATATGTTTCTGTCTTGGTTATTGGGGACTTCAAAATTAGAGATGTGCTAGAGCCGACTTGCACTGTCTCACAAAAACCAATTGTGCCGAGGCAGGAGGATCACTTGAGGCCAGCCTGGGCAACGTAATAAGAACCCCATCTAAATCTGGGTGACATAAATATGTATGCTTATTTTTTCCTTATTTTTTTATCTTTAAATATTTTTAATTTCCCAAAGTTAAGAAAAAGTTTTAAAGAAGAATTACAGTCAGATTGACAGCAAATCACAAGAATTAAAGTCTCCTTCTCTGGAATTCCGTAAAATAACGGAAAAGGTTTTAAAAAGAGAAAACTAGGACAGCAAAGATACTCATCAAAGAAATACACTCTGAAGCAAAGAGTGTATTTCATCCAGACTGCCTTCCTAGATTTGGCAGTGCCCCTGGCCTCCCACTGCAGGAACCAAAGTGGAAACATCCCATTTTTCTTCATCACTCGCCAACCAGTCCATGGGCCCTTGACTTCGCCTCGGCATATCAGGTGCTGTCACCCAGGTCCTTCAATCTTGAGCAAGTAACACAAAGATGGTAGGGCATTAAAAATAGGATTGTAGCCACATCCACAGCATCTAGCCAGATAGGAATCTGGTAGCTCATGGTGAGACAGCACATTACATTATTGCCTATGGTCCCTGTGCCAAGTGCCCAGTGAGGACAAGACATTGGGGAGCCACTGCAGCTGCTGGAGTGCAAAACAAAGAGCATGAGAATGGCTGGTTGAGGTCAAAGCAGAGATGGAAAGCCAAGGATCTTCTATGACTACGCTAAAAGAGACATTTCCTACAACCACAGTGCCTAAGTAATCAAAAGCCAAACTTGGCATTGGATCCTGCAGGTTGCCAAATTATATCAGTTGAATTCACATATTCACCAGGTTTGTATGTGAAAGTAATAAAATTTAGTAGGAAAAGAGCAGGCTTCATAGGACTGAAATATGTATATTTGTAAGAATTTGGAGTAATTAGCAAATATCTGGGGCTTGTATAACAATGGGTTATGTTGATCAAGAAAAAGGAGAATCAAGTTTCAGATGTGATTGAATTTATCAATATGGGTTCGATCAACAGATTCTGCATTCAGTATTTTGGTGTGAGCTGCTGAGAGTGATTTTGTTTATTTGACTGGTTGAAGCAACTGAACTCAACAGTGTATCCTTTTTGAACTCCAATAACATACAATGGAAAAGAACCCAACATCATTAGGAAATATAAATGCTGGACTGGATTTATCATGTAAGAATCATCTTCAAAGCCACAATCATCCTAGAAAAGACCCAGAATCCAGTCCCTTAGCCAAGGCTGTGGTAAGTGGAAGGAACACTTTCTAATGTGCTTTATTGGCTTTCCAATTCATCAGGCTAAAAAGGTCCATCAGTTGCAAAAGCCAGTGGCAATTGGCCAGAACATGCCTAATGCACTTGGGCACCACATTAGGCTGCAGGGCTAGTGTGGTCATCAGAATGGTCTTTCCCACAGAGATCTTAAGCAATAATTCATTGGTGATGAGGTCCCTAGGACAAACACAAATGACTGCTCAGCTCACTAAGGTGCTACTTCCTTAGCAAAACCAAAAAAACTCACAAGTCTGGTGAACAGCCCAGAACCATCACGATAGGCAGAGCATGAAGCACAGCACAGACTCAGTACCACTTGATGACGTAACTCAGCAGTTCCTTCCCCACAAACCCTCCTCAACGCTGATTCCGCTCCCCAGGGGTAATCACTTTCAGTCGTTTTTAGGTTTGGTTCTTGTGAAAGATTTTATTTTCCAAAAGTGGCCACAACATCTTCCCATTCAAATGCTTCCCTTACAATGTCCCTTCGACATTCCTCCCAGTGATAGGTGGGATCTATGTCCTCTCCTCTTGAAATTGGGTGGGCTTTTGTGAATATTTTAGACCAACAGAATATGGCGGAAGTGACACTATGAATTCCTCGGCTGGGTCACTAAAGGTGACACAACCTCCACTTCACTCCCTAGAATACTTGCTCTGGAAGCTTCGGTCTCCAGTCTCCTGTCAGCAGTCTGACTACCCTGAGGATGCTATGCTGTGTAGAGGCCCACTCTAGCCCAGGCAGAGAAACCACGTGGAGAGAGCTGTTCCCAAATGCTTCAGCCCTCTGCCACACCAGCCCCAGACACTGGGTGCAGCTGTGCAAAGGACTTCTGGCTAGAATTGCCTAACCAAGCCCTTCCTGAATTCCTGACCCATAGGAACTGAAAGAGAAAATAATTGCTGTTTTAAGCCATAAAGTTCTGCAATGACTTGCCATGCAAAAATTCCAAGCAAACTGTGTTAGTCTGAGTGGGGAAGGGGAACTTGTATTAGATTTGTAATACTGCTCTAACAAATTACTACAAAGTTAATGGCTTAAACCAACACAGACTTATTATCTTGCAGTTCTGTAGGTCAGAAGTCCAATATGAGTCTCACTGGGCTAAAATCAGATGTCAGCAGGGCTGCATTCCTTTCTGGAGACTTTAGGCAATAGTTTCCTTGTTCCTTCAGGTTGTAGGAAGAATTCAGTCCCTTGCAGTTGCAGGACTGAGGTCCTGTGCCCTTGCTGGCTGTCAGCTGAGGGCTGTTCCCAGTTCTAGAGTCCATCTGTATTCCTTGGCTTATGGCCCCCTCCCTCCGTTTGCAAAGCCAGCAATGGTGAGTTGAGTCCTTCTCATGCTTAAAATCTTTCCCAGCTCTTCTTGTGTTGTTGCATCTCTCTGACCCACCTTCCTGCCTTCCTCTTCCACTTGAATTTTGTGTTTCTTTTTTATTTTTTTATTTTGAGATAATTGTACAGTTATATATATATATATATACATATATATATATATATATATATATCTGCAAGAAAACAGATACCCTGTACCCAGTTTCCCCCAAGGGTAACATCTTGCAAAACTATAGCACTATATCCCAACTAGGATATTGACACTGGTATCAACCAGCTACAGGACATTCCCTTGCTCAGGCTAGTCTCAAACTCCTGACTTCAAGTAATCCTCCTGCCTTGGCCTCCCAGAGTGCTAGGATTACAGGTATGGGCCAAGAATTCTTTACATATCCTAGATACTAGTCCTTTGTCAGATATGTGGTTTGCAAATATTTTTTCCCAGTCTGCAGCTTGCCTTTTCTTCCTTTTAACAGGGTCTTTTGCAGAGTAAAATTTTCAAATTTTGATGATGCCCAATTTATCAGTGTTTTCTTTTATACACTGTGCCTTTGGTACCAAATCTATAAAGTCTTTACATAATCCTGGCTCTCAAAGATCATCTACGTTTTTTCTAAACATTTTATAGTTTTACATTTAGGTCCCCGATCCCTTCTGTATTAGGATGAATAGGATGCATACATAATAAAGGGATTTATTATAAGGAATTGGCTTACGCAATTATGAAGGCTGCAAGTCCCAGGATCTGCAGGGCAAGTTGGCAAGCTGGAGACCCAGGAGAGCCAATGTTTCAGGTCAAGCCCAAAGGCCATGGAAAAAGCCAATGTCCTAGTCCAGAGTTCATCAGGCAGAATTCTTAGTCAAGGAAGGGTTAGTCTTTTTGTTCTATTCAGGCCTTCAACTGATAGGATAAGTTCCACTGACATTAGGAAGGGAAATCTGCTTTACTCAGTCTTCTGGGTTAAATGATAATCTCATCCAAATACCCTCGCAGAAACACCCAGAATAATATTTGACCAAATATCTAGGCACTACACGGCTTAGTCAAGTTGAAAAATAAAATTAGCCATCACACCTTCTTGAGTTAATTTTTGCAAAATGTGTAAGCTTTAGGTCAAAATTCATTTACTTATTTATTGTCTATGGATGTCCAATTGTCCTAGGACCATTTCATGAAAAGGCCACCTTTCCGCCATTAAATTGCTTTTTCATTTTTGTCAAAAATCAGTTGGGTGTATTTGTGTGGGCCTATTTGCAAGTACTATTGATCTATGTATCTGTGCTTCACCAATACAACATAGTCTTAGTTACTGTAGCTAAATAACCAGTCTTACAATTGGGTAGACTGATTCTTCCCACTTTATTCTTCTTTTAAAAAGCTATATTAGCTATTCTAGTTTGTTTGCCTTTACATATAAATTTTAGAGTAACCTTGTCTGTATTTACAAAAACATTGCTGGGGTTAGAATAGGAAGTGCACTAAAATAGTAATCAATTTGGAAAACACTGACATCTTTACTACGTTGAGTCTCCCAATTCACGAACATGATGTATCTCTCTTTTTATTTAGATCTCCTTGGATTTCTTTTATCAGCATTGTGTAGTTTTCTTCAGAGTACAAGTTCTGTACATGTTTTGTGAGAGTGACACCTATTTATTTCCTTTAGCAATTGTAAGTGAAATTATATTTTTAATTCCAGTGTCCACAAGATTATGGCTACTATATTGAAATGCATTTTACTTTTGTATATGTATTTTGTATCCTGCATCTTTGCTAGAGTTGCTTAATTCTACTAGGTTTGTTTTTGGTTTTGTTTAGATTCCTAGGGATTTTCCGCATGATCAGTCATGCTATCTACAAATAGGAATGGTTTTATTTATTCCTTTATGATCTATGTGACTTTTATTTCCTTTTCTTGCCTTACTATATTGGCGAGAACTTACAGCACTTTGTTGAATAAGAGTGGTGAGAGCAAGTATCTTTGCCTTGTTCTTGATCTTACAGGGAAAGCAGTCAATCTTTCACCATTAAATATAATGTTAGCTGTAGAGTTTTTTGTAGATGTTCTTTATCGAGTTGTGAAAGTTCCCCTGTATTCCTATTTTTCTGAGAGTTATAATTATGAATGTCAAATTTTGTCAAATGTCTTTTCTGCGTTGATATGATCATGCAATTTTTCTTCTTAGCTTGTTAATAATATGGTAGATTATGCTAATTGAATTTCAAATATTGAACCAGCCTTGCATCCCTGGAATAAACTCCAGTTAATCATGGGTTTACTTACCTTACTAGAAATAAGGTTCACCAGTGGAATTTAGAAATGATGGATTCCACTCCCAGGGAGTTGGCTCATTGGATGCCAAAATAAATGAAAAGTAACAAGAAAAAAGCTGAACATGTAATCCTTTGATGATGATTATTATTATCTGTAATAGCTGACAGTAAGGGATAGTGTTAGGGCAGATCCTGAGGCTGGGCCAAGCTTGAATCCTGGCCAGTTTGAGCTGCAGCTGCTACCTCAGGGCTACCTCCAAAGGGAAAAGTTATGCCGAACAACATATAGCAGACTGATTCCAAGACAATAGGGAAATAGAAAAGGGAGAGTGAATGAAATATTTAAACAGTTATTAAGAAATGGTATGAATAAAGCAGGCACAAAACAAAAGTCTTGATGCAGCACTCACAGAGGCTGGGTGGCCCAGTGGGAGCCTCTGCTGGTCCACTAACATTGAAGGGCCCTAAACAAATCCATCCTAGTTCCGATAAATCCTAAAAGCTGCAAAGCAAAGATGACAAGGAGATACCTGACCTCCAGTCGCCTGTGGTGATGATGTGCAATGTAATCAAGATAAGAAGTAAAGAGAGAAACTGGGTCCATTGGTCCAACCCCTGCCTGGGGGCCCAAAGTCAAATGTACATGAATAGGTACGTGGTCGTGGGTGGCAAAGAAACATTTCTGCAATTCCTTGGCATGGGAGCCCCATGCACCGTGGTTCTAAAACCTATTGGTAAAGTCCTAACAGAGGCTACAGTTAAATTGGAAAGATGTGGAAGGAAATACAAGGTTTGGTAGGATTAAGGTGAAATTTGGATAAAAACTGGAACATTTGAACAGACTCTTATCATGAATGTACTCTGTGGATGGATATTGTGTCTCCACAAGGAGTTTCCCTTAGCTGGTATAAAACGGAAGGTAGGTAAATCTGCCCTTCAGGCAATTTGATTGGACATGCTAAATCGCAACAAATAAGGTTGCTGAGCCCACATAAGTTGTTAATTTTAAAAAGTAGACAATATCTGGTAGACAAAACATGTTCAGTATTTGGTGCCTGAAAGGGTTTTCCTGTTTTTGGAAACCGAGAAGAGTTAAATGGGAACCTGTAAGCCTGAGTTGCAATGCTCTGGGAGATAGTTTGGTCATATGTTACAATTGTCAGGGTGGCAGTCTGCCCTCACTTCTTGGTGTGCTCTTGGCCAAAGAATGACCAGAAACACCAAAGTGTCAAGTCCAGACTATTATCCTGGTTCTCTGACTCCCTGCTTGGAAAAATCACCAGTAGGGCCAATGCCACGGAGTAACCTCAGGCAGGAAGCAGTTTCACACAAGCAGCTCATTACTGTACAACAAAATGGGTGAGTCCCTGTGACCAGAGAGAGACAGACCAACTGACTCACTCTTCCTGAATTCTCGGATTGTTTCCTTTTATTAGCCCAGTCCTAGGGAGAGCTCTCAGGAAGTGTGGGATGTTATCAAATGATCGACAGGTGTCCTCAAAATTCCATCTGCCTATAAGAGCTCCCTCTCTGAAAGCCCACCTGGTGGGGGTGAACCATGATGCAGATTGAAGATAATGGCATAATAATTATCCTTAGGTTACTCTAGGTCACTTTGGAAATCCTATTATGCCTGGGCTGGGGAATTCCCAGATTGAGGACACATTCCCTCCATCCCAGGTGTTGCTTGGGCTAGGATTAAGGGTGGGGCAACACCAAAATGAAGTGCCCACCCTTATCCTTCTTCCCAGGTAGAGCAATTGCTTAAGACAGCACCAAAACAAGAGCCAGAGATCCTACCTAACATGATGATGAACAGGACCAATTGCTGATGGTTGAGTAGATGCTAGTAATATGTCACTATCTTTTGACTCTTATTTTTCAGGTTATGTTTACTACCATATCCTGATGCAGTATAACACTTAGCAACGTTGGTGAGATTATAATACTGATTATAATAATACTGATGGTCAAATGTACTGGGAAATTGAGTTAAAAGCCTCTTACTCCACACTGGTTCCTCCAAATGTTGGACATATGTTCATTTTTCTGTAAGATAGCTTTGGCCAAAGGCCAGGTGGTAGCCTATGTAGTAAAGAATTCAGCCTTTTGTGAAAAGGTTTAGCCTTTGCCCTTGGCTTTTGGGAGGTCATGTATGTCATACCTGATAGGAGTGTGTGTCTTTGTTTGGACAGGGATTGGCCATGCCAGAAAAACCAACCATGTGATTTAGGTGAGGGCTTTATGTCATGCACTATCAGTCTAGTTGGAGACCAAGTTCAACCACGTGGATAATTAATCAAGCCTATGTAATGAGACCCCAGTAAAAATCCTGGATACCGAAACTCAGATGATCGTCATTGGTTGGCAATACTCCAAGCATACTGTCACATACCAATGCTGGGAGGGTCACACATCCTGACTCCATGGGAGATGACAACAGAAGATTTGCATTTGGAACTCTCGAGACTTTGCCCTACACATTTGCTTCCTTGGCTTATATTTATCTATATTCTTTCCCTGTAATAAACTGTAACCACAAATACTCATAGCTTTCAGTGAGTTCTGTGAGTCCAGCCAGTGAATTATCAAACTTCAGGGTGGTTTGGGAACTTCCAAACTTGCACCGTGTCAGAAGTCTTGGGGACTGTCCTCTCAAGTCGCGCAGCTTGGCTAACTCTGGACGGTAAGAAAAGAAATACAGTACAGGATTTCTTTGGGGAGTGTGACAAAAATATTCTAAAATTATGGTTGTGATGGTAGCACAACTCTGTGACTATACTAAAAAACATTTATTATGCACTTTAAATGGGTGAACCGTATGGAAGAGTATGTGAATTCGATTTCAAGAAAGCTGGTTTGGTTTTGTTTCGAACCTGCTTTGGTAAAGAAGATGAACACGGAGCTCAAAGAAATCGAATCATCTAAGTGATATTTCAAAACTCCACGTTAAAGCTTTCCGGTCCTCTGAAAAGCGAAAGTGGGCGGTGACCATTTTCTCAGTGCACTAGGAAAATATGAAATGGAAGCCAGGATTTCAGGGCTTAATCTCCGGGCTTCCACACGGTTTACCGCGCTCCGAGGTACGGTCCGGGCGGCGGCGCTCACGAAATGGCGGAGCTCCGGGGCCGGGGTGCTGCCGACGCTCAGCAGGAGGTTTTGGGAGGTCTGCAGACCTGCTCTGCGGGGTCCTAAGAGGCACCCTCAACACACCCCAGGAGCAAGTCACCCAGCCCCTCCCGGGAGCGCTCGCAGGTGGCGCCGCCCGCTGCGCGCTCGGGGACGCCCGGTTCGGCAGCGCAGGTTGCGGGGCCCGTCCCCACGCCGGGGGCCGTAGGGGACGCCGGTGCCCCCAGAAGCGGATCTGCCGGCGGCGGCCTCAGAGCATCCCGGCAGCTCCTCCCCGCCGGGCGGCGCCCCGCCGGCTCCTCCTCTTCCCCTCCGCGCCGCCCCGCCCCGCCGCGAACCCAAACACTGCGCGGCCGCGCGAGCCGCGCGTCACGCTCCGCCGCCGCCGCCGAGCCCAGCGCGCCTGTGCCTGCGCGGCCCGCGCCGCCGCGGCCGAGCGATGCTGCTGCTGGCCGCCGCCTTTCTCGTGGCCTTCGTGCTGCTGCTCTACATGGTGTCTCCGCTCATCAGCCCCAAGCCCCTCGCCCTGCCTGGGGCGCATGTGGTGGTGAGTGGCCTCCTGTTGCCGCGCCCCGACCTCCCGGCCCGCTCGGCCAGCCGGCCACCGAGGCTGGGCCGCCGCCGTCCCTTTCTCCAGGCCAGGGTCCCCAGGAAGGGACGGCCAAACGGGGAGGGTCACCTGCCGCCGTCCACTCCGGCACTGTCCCCTCAGGCGGAGCACCCGGCCTCGAGGACCCTCCCTCCGTTGCACCTGGCGCCTCCTGGGGCTGGAGAGCGGTGCGACCGGGGGACAGCGCCAGCCAGCGGGGTTCCCGGGGCTCCGGAGGCGCAGTAGCTGCTCGTTAATTCACGAGCATCCCTGGGATGTGGATATTTTGTCCTCCGTTTTCCCGACGAGTCAACTGAGGAACGGGGGCTGAGAAACTTAGCCAAGGACACAGCGGTCGGTGGCGCGCGGGGTGCGGAGCGCGGTGCCAGGGAGGGCGCAGACGCCGCAGGGTCGCGAGGGGGTGGACGGCAGGGAGGGCGGGTCCCAGCCGCCGGGACCCACTGAGGCAGCTCCCAACTGGAAGATGGACTGTGCGAGTGACAGGAAGAGCGCTTGCCAGAGGATTCCAGGAAGTGACTCTGAACCCAGTGGGCTGGCGGTCCTGGTTAGCGAGCGGTGCTGGGACGCCGCTGTCGCGTGCGCACACTTGTCTCTGAGCTCCGTCCGGGGCTGCTGATTGCCGCTTCAAAGCAATCCTTTGCCTGTACTTCAGAGTCGGAAAGAAGGGCGAGCCTAACGACAGGGATGGTGCTTCAGGAGTGAGGGAGATGCGGGTGGGTTTGCTTTGTGTCCTGCCGGAAGCTCGCGTACTCAGCGGTCCCTGTTCTGCATGTGTGGCCCCTTCCTTGCCCTGAGACAGAATGCCGCCCCGCGCGTGCCCGCACTTGACCGTGTGCGGTGGCTTTCTCGTCTGCTTTCTTATTCGGATCTCCCACCCCAAAGCACACCGGGGCGGGGAGCGGGGAGTAAGGAGAGTTGGTTCCTAACCAAGCCGGCAGCACGTACCTGCCTGGCTCGTGGGCCCTGCGTCTGCGCTCCGAGCCTCCCCGCCGAGCTGTTGTAGGGTAAGATGGTCCTTTCTTTTCGTGTGCTTCAAATCTGGACAAGAGTTTGTGAATGAGACCGTGTATTTTCTTTAATTTCTCCTTTGTAAAAAAACAAAAAAAACTATTAGCGTATTTCCAACTCCTGTTATTCCTGATTGTGGAAGGTAGGTAAGGAGTTGTCTGGATTCATTTAAAAAAAAAAGAAAAGAAAAACTATATAATCATACTAAACTCTGAAAGTTTCAGGGCCACAAGAAAAGTTCTGTCACAAAAGCGTGGATTCTTTCAGAACTTGTGCTTGCAGAGGGTAATTTGGACAAAAGTAATGCCAGAAGCAGAATGAAAGTTTTGATTTCTTGTTTATAAGACATTTTCACTTAACCTTGACTGTAAGTCCTTCCAGCTCTGTGGAGCTGCGGGCCATAGGTAAGATGAATAAATACCGTGTCTGGTTGGGATAGACTAAGGAGAATTTCTTATTTTTACCATCCCACTTTAGAACAAAGGATTATTATTTCATACTATAAATAAGGTGAGCATGACTTGAATAATTCATATGGATGTTACCATCTACTTTTTTAATGTGCTTAGAAGAATGAAAGTGTAATTATTTTTCTTGAGATTTTTTAAGACCAGACTGGGTGGTTTTAGGAGGGGGAGCTAATCTTTAGACTGTCTGCTTGTGTGGAAGCATTAACAAACTTATAACTATTGTTTCATTTTTATTTTACTTTATTATTATATTTTTTTGAGACAGAGTCTCACTCTGTTGCCTGGGCTAGAGTGAGTGCCGTGGCATCAGCCTAGCTCACAGCAACCTCAAACTCCTGGGCTCAAGCGATCCTTCTGCCTCAGCCTCCCGAGTAGAGGGGACTATGGGCATGCGCCACCATGCCTGGCTAATTTTTTCTATATATTTTTACTTGGCCAATTAATTTCTTTCTATTTTTAGTAGAGATGGGCTCTCGCTCTTGCTCAGGCTGGTTTCGAACTCCTGACTTTGAGCGATCCACCCGCCTCGGCCTCCCAGAGTGCTAGGATTACAGGCGTGAGCCACCGTGCCCAGCCTATTGTTTCATTTTTAGAAAAATTCTTATATATTAGTGTTATTTATCTAATTACAGTAGCAAAACTGCAACAAGTCTCACACAGCGTATAGTTAGTTATATATCCCCCCTTTTTGGAGATGACTGGGAGTAGCTCTCCTGGCAGCAGCAAACAGTCCCCTCTGTTGCCCTTAATAAGAGCTGTATGAAGTGATTATCACAGATAGTAACACTTAAACATTTGCAGTGAATGGGAGGGAATGATAAAGGAAATTGAACTATTATCTTTAGTGTGTCCCATCTGGGCTCGATTTAGCAGCAGTTGTCAGGCAACTCAATAGACATTTATCACTTTTTTTCAGCCCTTGTGGAAATGCCTTATATTTTCTTATAACATTCAGAATAGCATAGCCCAATTGGCATCAGTGTAATTAGATACCTTCTAAGAATTACCTGACTTGACTAGGTTAGTTTCCCACGAACCATGATCCAAAAGCTGATGTCAGACTCTTCTTGGGATTGGGTTTAAACCTATTTCTTGCTTTGCAGTAAATTTACACAGCTAGCTTACCTATATATGGTCTATAAAAAGGACAATGATAGCAATTGTTTAAAATCTACAAAGCACTTCAGAGCCTATCCATTTTCTCAATAACCTCATAATTTCCATTTCCATCAATTCATTGAATAACAAATAGGGAAATTTTATTTACAAGATTTTTTTTGGCATTGTACTTTTCAGAGAAATGGTACCATATACCAATTTGCAAATTAACACGGGCAGGTATTTATTTAGCAACTACTTATGCGAGGTGCTATTCTAGGAATGAGTGAAATCAGTTGGACTTGGTTCTCATCCTTAGAGAACTGATGTCTGGCAAGGGAGCTAAGATAAATAAGTAACTGCACAAGGTAGACGTGACAGCTGACGGGTGGGACTGGGTAACAGAGTCAGGAAAAGCTTCATGGAGGAGGGGATGTTTGAGCTGGGCTCTATAGGATGGGTAGGGTTTGGAAATGTAGGTGTGTGTGGCATGTGGGTGGAGGGACATCTAAGCAGCAGGGGCAGTGTCATAAAACAAGAACATTTTGGGGGTCCTGGCAGTTGATATGGAATTATCATATCTGCCAAAGCAACCCATGAACTATTCCTATAGCAAAGACCTCCTCAGAGGTAACCGTTAGCCTAGGCAACAGGTATATTTTTACAGCAACCTTCCTGTAGATAATTGGTTAATTATCCACCAAAGAAATCTCTTCAGTGGTGGCAAGTTGAGGCTAAAGAGTTATAAGGGATGCCTGTGAATCACATGGAAGTAGATGCATTTGTGTAGGAGGCGCTCCACGATGATTTGAAAATCCTGGGATGGGGTCAGAGCTGTTCCTTACATCACGATTTATGTATAACAGTAAAGTATTAAGAAATAATCTAAATGTCTGCATATAGGGAAATGGTTAAATTTGGATATAGCTATTTAATGCAATATTGTGAAACCTTTTAGTTTTTTGACATAAAACATTATGATATAATTTTTTTTAAAACAGGATACAATACCATGCCATATTATATAATTTGCATGGTGACAAAATGCCTAGAAAGATAATGTTGCATTTGTCTTATTCAGTGAAATATATATCAAATCCTCCCTGTGCTAAGGGAGGAGTTTATGGGGTGGTATGGGAGAGATGGCTGTGAATCAAGTAATCACACAAATGAATGTATGGCTGTTTGATTCTGTGTGTGCCGTAAAGTAGAGAGGAAGGAATACAGTGCTGAAAAGTGAGATGGGGTGGGGCTGAGACGGCAGCAAAGGCTTTCCTGACAAAGTGATGTTTGAGCTGATATTTGATGGGTGAGTAGGTGCCAGTTAGATGAAAAGAGGGGAGGAGAGCATTCCTGGCAAGAGAAATAGAATGTGCACAGGCACTGTGGTTGCAAGGTACATGGAACTGTGAACTGAAAGACAGCCAGTATGGCTGAGTTATAGATAATGAGGGGAAAAATAGTACAAGAGGAAAACCTTTTACCTTTCAGATTTTTCTTATGATTATATATTACTTTTACAGAAAGCACTCATTTCAAATATCATAAGATATCCAGGTGACCATTCTTTTAAATCTGTTATAGTCATTCCCAGAGGTACAGTAAGGAAATAAGATTCATTTGGATTTGGAATCAGAGACAGATTAATGTGTTATTTAGTAGCTAGACTTATAGGTTACTTTTCTGCCAATAAGCTCAGAAAAATATCCTAAGTGTGCAATCTGTGCTTCAGTACTGAAAACTGTCAAAGCAGCAAGCCCTACTGACAGTCTTTCATGCTTGCACTTATTCCAAGTGTTAAGTTTGATATGAAGAAGATACAATAGCTAAACATTTAGGTCTTGTAGATTCATTTTTAGAGCACATCATAGTTATTTTTAAATTAAGATTTTAAAAATCTTCCTACAGAGGGGAAATTTCAAGTGCTAAGGTGATTTTATGATTTTTGTTTTTAGGTTACAGGAGGTTCCAGTGGCATTGGGAAGTGCATTGCTATCGAGTGCTATAGACAAGGAGCATTTATTACTCTGGTTGCACGAAATGAGGTAAGTCTTCTAGGTTTGTTATTACTAACTTATTCAACTTTACGTTAGTCAAAGAGGCTTGCTAAACTTCTCAGCATTCACTTCTGTACTGAAAAGTGCTTGGCCTCCTTAATTTGAGATGTGATTCCTGAACTACTGGTTCTTTCTCATATGTAGGCCAGATACTTCTCAAGTGAAGTCAAGTGAGCTCAACATGTTTATTTTTGCCATTAACATATTTAGGCAACATCATCATAGATACCGCAGATCTTGAGTTGGAAGAGGCCGAGACATAGTTAGGTAGCACACCTGGCCATAGGAATCCAGGCAGGGCCCTCTGTCAGGCCAGAGGCGTTGGAAGCAGTGATTCTGGAGCTGATACCTGAAGGTGTGTGGGTGTTTCTCTGTGGTTTCCCTGTATAATTTACTTATGATATGATAGATATCAATAGTGAAATCTGGACACCACAGAGGAGTCTCATTCTTCCCTAGAAGTTTAGCATAACATGTTTTTCTAAGTCAAGTCAATGCAGGATCTGTTTTTCTTTTTGTCAGAGTCTGTTATTCTTACAAAAGTTGTTTTTGGAGTGCAAAGCAGTGCTACTGTATGCACATGAACTGTCATGAAGTCCTCTTGCTCCCCATATGGGGCCCAGGGGATAGTGCCGTGTCCACTGCTGCTATTCTGGGTGTGGCACATAGCGCATAGTCAAACATATGTGCTGAATGAAGAAATGAAGGGAGGAATGACGGAGAGTGTGGGAATGCCAGCATGGCATCGTTGCTCAGGGATTTTGGATTCACCTACGGCAAAGGATGGTAATAGTATGGTAACTGCTTAAGTAGGGCATGGACAGCTGAACAGAGCCAGTGGGAATGGAAGGTCAGGGAGGGGCTTTGGGGCAAAGTGTTTAAATAATGACACAGAATTAGGCCTGGACATCCACAATTTCTTTTAAAAACCAAGAAAGGCAGAATTAGCCACCTGTCTTTTATTTATAGCTCTAGTTCTCTAACAATGAATTTGCTTTGGCATCGAAGCCACCATATAGGAATGAAAACACAAATTTAATAAAATGACATTTTGTGAGTTTTAAACATTGCCATTATTTGACTCAAGTAAATAAAAGTGGAGGCAGAGGAGCCCAGTGTTTCAGGTGCTCTGGATCTCTTAGAGGGTCTTTGCATTGTTAGAAATGAATGAGCTGAAGAGCCTCTGGCATCAAGAAATTCTTTCTTTTCTTTTTTTTTTAATCTAACATACTTTTTCACTGCGGTACCAGTGCTAGGAATGGGGCTGCACAACAGGAGGTGAGCGGCAGATGAGCAAGCAAAGCTTCGTCTGTATTTACAGCCGCTCCCCATCACTCGCGTCACCACATAAGCTCCACCTCCTGCCAGCTCAGCAGCAGCATTAGAGTCTCATAGGAGCAAGAACCCTACTGTACACTGCGCGTGTGAGGGATCCAGGTTGTGTGCTCCTTATGAGAATCTAATGCCTGACAATGTGAGGTGGGGCTAAGGTGGTGATGCTGGTGCTGGGGAGCGGCTGCAAATATAGATTTACCATTAGCAGAGAGGTCTGACTGCACAATAAATGTAATGTGTGTGAATCATACTGAAACCATCTCGCCCACCCTCCCCAGTCTGTGGAAAAATTGTCTTCCATGAAACCAGTCTCTGGTGCCCCAAAAATTGGGGACTGCTGCTTTTTCATTCTAATATCAGCAAAGTCAAGTTTTATGTATCTTTAGTAATAGAACAATGTTATTACTTTTTTTTTTCTCTGAGACAGAGTCTCACTTTGTTGCCTGGGCTAGAGTGCCGTGGCATCAGCCTGGCTCACAGCAACCTCAAACTCCTGGGCTCAAGCGATCCTCCTGCCTCAGCCTCCCGAGTAGCTGGGACTACAGGAATGCGCCACCATGCCTGGCTAAGTTTTTCTATATATATTTAGTTGGCCAATTAATTTCTTTCTATTATTAGTAGAGATGGGGTCTCGCTCTTGCTCAGGCTGGTTTCGAACTTCTGACCTTGAGCAATCCGCCCACCTCGGCCTCCCAGAGTGCTAGGATTACAGACGTGAGCCACCGCGCCTGGCCCTGAACAGTGTTATTTTATTATAGACATGTTCAGGTTTAGAAACCTTACATGTCCTTTGGAAGACTTTTCCTCCCCTTTTTTCTTCTCTATATCATACTATAATTTAAGTTACTTTTGTAGGAAATTAAGATACTTTAATCCAATATCTGTTGTCTTGAAAGTACATAAAACAAACAAAATTGAGACCTTAGAAGAAATTATTCAGTTACTTGGGTAGCTTTACTTGTATTCAGAGTATTCTGTAAAGTAGCCAGGTAGAGGTTTCCCCATTTCGACTAGAAAGTGATTTTTACTATATTTGCTTTTATAGTAGAAGAGGAAAATTCTGGACACTATCTTATGAAAGCACTCTTGACATGGAATCACATGTACCTTTAAATTTGAAAGCATTGCACGTGAATATGGTTGCTCTTGTTTTAATTCATAACTTAATAATGTCAGATCAAACCATATGTTAGAACTGTAGCATGACCATTAGCAGTTAATACTGCTACTTGGGATTTTGAGGTTCGTTTATTTTTCTATTATCTTTCTCTGCAGTGAATTTAAAAACCAGTTACCACTTATTCATATCTTAATATACTTTACAGCTTTTCTTTCCTAGACTGTGGCCCAGTCTACCTATGCAGTATAGATACTGTTTTGTGTATTTTCTAGAATTTAACAAATAATAATTAAACAAATACTTAGACAAATAATTGCTTTTTCTTTCATTTTCAACAAACAGACATAGGTATAGACAATCACCAGAACTAATTGTTCTATGTTGCTTTTAGGACAAGCTGCTTCAGGCAAAGAAGGAAATTGAAAAGCACTCTATTAATGATAAACAGGTAAGTCTGTCTTCGGGATGTATTCTCTGACATCAGCACACTTATATAAAGGAAAAAAAAGATTACTTCAATTGTGAATAGTTAAAGCATATATGATTTTCCTAATTAAAACACATATTACGCTCTTTTTAAAAAGGTAAAATTGTTTGAATTGTCTAGGAATTCAGGTTATACCAAAAAAAAAAAAAAAAGAATAGAGTCAATACACATCCACAAATGGTCAAATAACAGAATGTTTTACTAGAAAACGATTTCACTTAAATTATTTATTTAAATGAACTTTATACAAATGCTTAAGAGGCAAGGGGTATTTAAAAACTTTTTGGATTATGGAATTTTTTGATGAATAAAATGGCATTTATTATATATAGTTCAGTATAAAACATAATGACAAATTAATCACCACACACCCATCACCCCCCCAAGGAGTAGAATGTACCAGGGTTTCTGAAGCCACCTGTGTGCTCCATGGCAGTCTCATCTATTCCTAGAGGCAACCCCCACTCTGATTTTTGTGTTGCTCCTTCCTTTGGTTTTCTTTACAATTTTAACGCATATGCATATGACCCTAAATAGTCTGTTGTTCAGTGCTGCTGCTTTTTGAACTTTATGGTATCATTCTTATTTATTTAGAGATAAGAGTCTCATTCTCTCGCCCAGGTTAGAGTACAGTCGCATCATCATAGCTCACGGCAACCTCAAACTGCTGAGCTCAAGCATCCTCCTGCCTCAGCCTCCCCAGTGGCTGGGACTATAGGCATGCGCCACTACAAGCTAATTTTTGTATGTGTTGTAGAGATGGGGTCTTGCCCTTGCTCAGGCTGGTCAGTTCTTTTTTTTTGTAATAGTCTTTATTGAGATATATAGCGATTCACACACCACACAATTAATTGACCCATTTCAAGTGTACAATTCAGTGGTTTTTAGCATATTCACATAGTTGTACAACTATCACCGGAATCAATTTTAGCACATTTTAATCACCCTGTAAGGAATCTCCATACCCATTAGCAGTGACTCCCCATTCCCTCCCAAACCCCTGCCAGCCCTAGGACATCACCAATCTACTTTCTGACTCTGTAGATCAGTATAACATCATTCTTCATGCTTTCTTGTGCAACTTTGTTTCTTCACTTGATATTATTTTAAAATCCATCTATGTCGCCACATAAAGTAGGCATTCATTCTTTAACTGCTGTTAAAGAATTGTATTATGTTAAAGAATTGTTGTATGTATAGACTGCCTTTTGTTCATCAGTTCCACTGTTGGTGGATTTTCGGTTGTTTCCAGTTTTTTTGTTCGTTTTGTTTTTGGCTTTCACTGTGTCTCTTTATATCCATGTACAAGAATGGTACGTACCTAGAAATGGAACTGCCAAGTAGTGTGACGTGGGTCTTCAGCCTCACCTAGGTGGTCACAGTCCCACCACTTGGATTTCAGTTCCTGTTGCTCCACATCCTTGCCAGCACTTGGTATTGGCAAACTTTCATTTATCCCTTTTTGATAAATTTTAGATAGTAATTTCACTGTGGGTTTTTTTTTTTGTTTTGTTTTGTTTTTTGAGACAGAGTCTTGCTCTGTTGCCCGGGCTAGAGTGCCTGGCATCAGCCTAGCTCACAGCAACCTCAAACTCCAGGGCTCAAGCAATCCTACTGCCTCAGCCTCCTGAGTAGCTGGGCCTACAGGCACACGCCATCAAGCCTGGCTAATTTTTTCTCTATATATTTTTAGTTGTCCAGCTAATTTCTTTCTATTTTTTTTTAGTAGAGACGGGATCTCACTCTTGCTCAGGCTGGTCTCGAACTCCTGGGCTCAAACGATCTGCCTGCCTCAGACTCCCAGAGTGCTATGATTACAGGCATGAGCCACCACTTCCGGCCTTCACTGTGGTTTTAATTGCCTTTTCACCTTTCTAGAATAGGTTAGAGATCTTTCCATGACAATTAAATAAATCTGCCTCATTTTTTAAACTGCTTCAGCAGAGTTAAATAAACCAGAGTTTATATAAATTAGTTCCCTGTTGCTGAGCTGTTCCCATTCATTTTGTCTGTTTTTGCTATTGCAATCTATGCTGCAGGTAAGACTCCTCGTCCATATCTCCTGTATATGTGTGAGTTTTTCTCTATGATTACGACCTCTGCATGTATCTTCCTCTCCGAAACCCACAAACAATGGAAGAACACCAACCCCCGCCCCCATTCTTTCCATACTCCTGTAACTTCTGATAGGGAATGAGTGTGGTGTGAAACCACAGATCCTGAATGCTCGTGGCCAAGGCCAGTCTTGCCTGCTGTCGTCACCACCTCTGCCCTGTCTTCATCTATCAAAGTGTGTTAGGGCAGGTGGAAAACTCTTTTCTTTCATATCAAGGAAGGGAGATCATCAGGGCTGGGGCAGGCAAAAGTGAGCTTGATCCTTTGGCCATCCCACCAGGGCATTTTGTGTGTGTGTGTGTGTGTGTGTTGTTAACATTTTTTAAAAAACTTCATTTGTCTGTAGTGTAGATTTTATTTACAGTAACTGATCTAATGCTGTATGAAAAGGCATCTTTTGAAAGTAATCATATGATTCCTACTGCCTTTGAAAAATGTTTACTGTGTGAGGATGTAGGAATAGAAACCATTTTCAGCCAAGGGCAACTCCTTTAGACTGGAATACTTCAGGTTATATTTGTGAAGGCGGCATTTACTTTTCTTAGAAATTTACATCATTTGGACAGAGGCTTCTTCTTGCATTAAATAAAACTTCCTGCCCCTTAAAGCAATGGGTCCCTTTTTATTCAGCCCTTTGGCATGGCTTCTCAGAGCGGGAGAGAATCTTGGTCATCACTGGCTTCTGATGGTCTTATTTATAGTGGAGGCCACTGCACCCTTCTCAGGTTCTGCTGGACTAGAAAGTGAAGAGCCAGGATTGGAGCCCAGGCTTCTCACTGGACTCCTAACACCACGTGGGTGCATATTGTTTCCGTGTGGCTGTACCTCCTGTACACACACGTTCTCTCTCCTTGTTAGTGTGGTAGCCAGTCTCAAAAAGGAAGAATTAATGGAAAGGCTGAGAAATTGAGAACACCTTTCTCCTTCTTGCAGTGACCTCCTTTGGGACATAGAACATTCCTCTGTTGGAGGTCTAAGCTCTGGATCTGAAAACACTACTCGAAAAGGAAAATCAAAAGGGCTCTTGATGTCTTTTTCATAAATTTCTATCAAAGTCAGCACCCAAGTCTGTGCTTCCTCCCTTTTTTCCTCCTTCCTTTTCTTCTCTTTTTTTCTTTTCAAAGTCTAAATGGAATTGTTGTCTGTGGTAAGCACAGGCTGCACTCCTCCCCACTCTGCTGCAGCCCCCTGAGCATGGCTGGGTTTGTCCTGGGTGGGCTCTGGGGTCTACTTGGTGTCCCTTGTCCAGACAATTTGTGAGTGGCCTGATCAGCTCCAGAGTCAGGGGTCAAGCAAACCTCAGATGCTACTCTGTGCCCAGCTCAGGTCTGACGGGCCAAGACTGACCCTTGGCCTTCCTGATCAGATAATGTCCCGTGGTCCACTTGGGCTGTCACTGACTTAGTCCTCAGCATCGGCCCAAGCTGAGGTGACTTCTGGAATAGGTGTTTGCTCAACACTTTGTTCCACCTGCTGATATTGAATCTCGACAGGGTAGTCATAGCCAGTACTGCTTCAAGGGGAGTATCTTTAAAAACTTAATCTATTAGGTTTATTGTTATTCTTTTTAACAATTTCATTGAGATGTAATTTATGTATAATAAACCACAGCCATCTGAAGCATACAGCTGGATGGTTTTGACAGATGAAACACCACTACAATGAGATACAGGGCATTTCCATCACCCCCCAAAGTCTGCCCATGCCCTTCTGAAGTTCTTTCCATCTTCCACTCCTGGCCTCATGGCCCCTGATGTATCTTTTGTCACTATAGATTAATGGCATTTCAAGAGGAATATTTTTACATTTCTTAAAACATTCTTTGGAGTTTCCTTAATTCCGAAACTGCCAACAAAATTAGACTGTACTAACTGTGTGGTCAGCAGATGTTAAACACTATACATTCAAAACTGGCCTTCTTCTTTATTGGAAAGAATTGTGTTTAATTTTAAAAACATCTTTTAAAAATAGTTTTGACATCTGCATATTTTTGATCTTTTTTTTTCTTTTTTAACAGGTGGTGCTTTGTATATCAGTTGATGTATGTCAAGACTATAACCAAGTAGAAAATGTCATAAAACAAGTAAGAGATTGGGCTAATTGGAATTAATGTGCTTGACTTTTGATTGGTTCTTACCATTTTGCCATGTGACTTGGAATTGGTAAATCTTCCCTGTAGGTTTAATAGTTTAGATGTTACTTATTAGCATTGATTTGCTGCTGTGGTTTTTCTCTTCTCTTTCATGATGCCTGCTCTGATACATTTTTCTAGGCGCAGGAGAAACTGGGTCCAGTGGACATGCTTGTAAACTGTGCAGGAATGTCACTGTCAGGAAAATTTGAAGATCTTGAAGTTGGTACTTTTGAAGTAAGTGAAAATGTTCGCTCACTGGGGTAGCCCATAGACTAAAACTAGAATAAGCCATGGATAAAGGCTTTGAGACTGAAATGGATGAATGCATTCAGATGTTCATGGAAGTTTGAGAGGACCAGAAGAAGACTGAACAAAGCTTTGGTCCCAGTGCCATGACCGTCTAACCTTAAGAATTTAGACAAGTTTCTCAGCCTTGGTTCTCTCAGCTGTGAAATGGGATTGAAACTTCTAACCTGACACAGATTGCTTCAGCGATTCACTGAGGTCATATTTTCAAGAGAGCACTTGATAATCCAAGAGATGTTAGATGTTCAGGTCAAGTTCACATCATGTATTATTAACAAGGAGAAACCAAAACATTTGGAGGATGGACTTACTAGACTTCTCAAATAAAGGTAAAAAGATATTGCATCTATTGATGTTTCTACTTTTGAACAGATTTGCCAAGGAACCTCTCTTAGTAATTTATTTTAGCATCAAAAACTGGACGTTAGATCTGCAATCTTTTTAAAGTGCACAACATTTTTTAGTTGGCAGCACATCAGCCATCTTTTTCTTAATGTTCTCTTGAGTCTTCATTGTAATAATGGGTTTCTAATGCTTGACTTTCTGAAGTTAAATTACATTCCACTTTTGGAGGAACAGAGACTGCTGAACCGGCAGCACAGACCTCTTTCTTGCTTCTGGTAGGCTGGTTCGGAAAGCACCCTTAACTCTGTGGTTTACTTAAGACAAGTCGGGAAGAGTCAAGAGGTGGACACAAGCAGAGTGATGGAACTCGAGTATCGTTAAGACTCCTTTCAAGTAGGCATAAAAGATAGCTGTGTAGGCCCATGTGCCTTCATCTGTAAGGAATGGAAGGCAGATTTCCAAGATTATGCCACTGGCTATATATAGGATCAATTAGGGAAAATAGTTTTTATAGTATTATAGACATGAAGTGATCAAACAGAAGACTTGGAAGGTAGCCAGAAAAAGAGTAGGTGTGTGAGGGTGTATGTGTGCGAGGGTGTGTGTGTGCCTACGTGTGCAAGATGATAGGAGAATCGGCAGACTCTACTAAATGTGGGGGATTCAGTGGACTGAGGAGTACGGAGGTGCATGGTTGTGATAAACAAACGCACAGCTGTGACCTCGGGAAGTGGAGTGTGTCTGTTGGGGCCAGCAAGAGTAGGGATTGTCTGATGGAAGCACCAGGATAATTGAGAGGTTTTGTGGAGGTGTGTGACTGTGAACAGGAAGAGAAGAAACTGAGGTTGTAATAACAGGTGAATGTGTGTAGGTTCACAAGGAGAAATGTGAAGCGGTGAGATGAGGGAAGACATAAAAATATAGAGAGAGAGTGTAATATGAAGCATGCTGAAATGTGAAAACATGCACAATTCCAATTTTTGTAAAAAACTAACTTTACTTTTAATTTTTAGTCTGGCATTCACACTGCCGTTTCCTTCCTTCTTTCTCTTTCTTTCTTTAAAAAAAAAATCACAATTTATTTGTTTTCCGTGACCACTACGTCTTTCCACCCCTGTGCCCACCCACATGGACTATTTGTTGTGCCGTTTCCCAGCGGCAGGGAACAGTCAGAAAAAAAGGTGGGCTTTGGCATCAGGTTAAACCGGTTTCAAATCTTGACTCTAATGGTTCCAAGTCTGACCATTTACTAGCAAAGCATTCTGTTTTCTTCTGGAATCAGCTTTTCTTCCAGCCTCAGCTTCCGTCTCTGTAAAATGGATGTAGAGCTCACGGAGCTGTGAGGATTAAGTAGCATAATGTCTGCCCATGTCAGCTGTTTAATAAATGTTAATCTCCTTCCCCTGTTATTCACTCAATCCACATATATTCGGGAGAATGTCTAGTGTGCCAGCATTGTTCTGCGGGTGCTGTGGTGAGCAAGGAAATAAAGTCTTGGCCTAAGTAAGGTAGGGCAGGCCGTGACAGGCAAGCAGTAAAGCAGTAGAATTATTTTTAAGTTTTCTTTTGTCCTTTCACTGTCTCTGCTTTGTGTGTGTGTTTATATGATCTAAGAGGCCACTGTCTCAGTCTCATGGTAGAGGCTTCGCTGGGAAGTCTGGTGGCTTTCTGAAGGGTTATTGTCTGGGCCTTATCTCTGGGGGAAGTTTCAGTGTCAGTATCTGTAGACTTTGTCTCCTGCGTTGGTTAGAAGCCCTGAGAAGAGTCTTCCAGCCTCCTACGTAGGACGTACAGACCCATCCATGGTGGAGCTGGGGAACACAGCTGGCCTCTCAGTGTTCAGTGTCCAGACAGACTTTCACTTAAACCTCTCACTTTATCTAGCCTTACTGTCTCTGGAAACTAAATCTTCAGTCTCCTCCAGGCCAGAAGAGGGGCACAGATCTGCTCTGTGGGGAGGGAAAAGCCTTCTAGGATCTGACTGCTTTTTTCTTTCTGTCATTGTCACACACTGATTTTTTTAAATTGAGGTGAGATTCATACAACATAAAGTTAACCGTTTTAAAGTGAAGAGTTCAGAGGCATTTCACAGATTCAGTGTTATCCAGCCTCCACCTCTGTCTAGTTCCAAAACGTTTTCATCACCCCAAAGGGAAACCCTGTACCTACTAAGCAGTTGTTCCCTTTCCCCGCTCCCTCCCCTGTCGCCTGACAGCCACCAAGCTGTGTTCTGTCTCTCCGAATATTCTGTATAAATGGAATCATATGATATATGCCCTTTCGAGCCTGGCTTCTTTCACTTAGCATAATGTTTTGAGGTTCATCCACATTGTAGCATGTGTCAGTGCTTCATTCCTTTTTATAGGGTGATAATACTCCGTTTTGTGGGTATACCATATTTTGTCTGTCTGGTCGTTGTGGACAGACATTTGGGCTGTTTCTAGCTGACTGCGTTTTAAATAGATTCGTAGTCCATACTCCTGACTTTCAGCCCTGTGTCCACCCACCCCCACCTCCCACCCCAGAGATACTTGGTGCGGCTTGAGCCTGTTGGGACTCTGTGGTGCAATCCTGTTTTTTAGTTTCTCCCACTTAGCTTTCATTTTCCAGCGGTTGGCTAAGTTAGTTATCACTTGTCATTCTGTTTTTCAGCTTCCTAAATATATTGCTACTGTTATTTATTTATTTATCCATTTATTTATTCATCTATTTATTTTTATTTATCTATTTATTTATTTATTTAGACAGGGTTTCGCTTTGTTGCCGGGGCATGAGGGCAGTGGTGTCATCATAGCCTCAGCTTCCCGAGTAGCTGGGACTACAGGTACATGTCATAACACCTTGCTAGTTTTTCTCTTTTGTAGAGATGGAGTCTCACTATGATGCCAGGCTGGTCCTGAACTCTTGACCTCAATCCACCCACCTTGGCCTCTCAGAATGCTAGGATTACAGGCGTGACCCAGCCTATTGCTATTATTTTTATTCCTATATTTATTATTCTTGGGGTTTCCTGCCTTAAAAAAAATCTCTTTACTGAGATTTTAATGGATTATCTAAAGGATGCTAATGTAAACACGTGGATTTAGTGTACCATCTTTTTTCAAATACTTTTAAAGAACATTTTAATTAGCAAAATATAATGCTATTAAAACACATTTTGGGGAAAAAAACGAGAATCTCAATATCCTAACACAATCATGATTTTCTGTATTTCACTGGTTTTGCACCTGAGCTTGTATACGTTTATTTAATGTTTAAAATAGTTACACTCACAGTGTGAATACAGTCTGCCTTCTGCTTTTTTTCAACTTATAGCATAGATGTATCCCCGTCTCTCCCAGTGTTTCTGGTCATCATTTCAAAAAGTTACCTAATATTCTCTTAAATTAATATATCATGATTGACTTCAAGTTCCCCAGTTGAAGTGCTTAGTTTTACATGATGATCTAATATTTTTACAAATATTTAACTATTTGAAACATTTTAATGCAAGTATTCTTAGATTTTCAGGTTAAGATTTAAGATTTTTAAGAGCTCTCAATATAAGGGAAAAATATACTATTAATCTCTATGTGAGCTCTTACCCACTATAATATATGAGCCAGTGTTTTAGGAGTTCTTACTTAAGCCAGGGGCTGTGCTAATGCTTAATTTGTGTTTTCTCTTTGAATCCTTGCAAACACTCTATGAGTTAGTACCAATATTAACCTTGTTTTCAGCTCAGAAAATGGGCGGAATGTCTGACTCTCTTATCAAATAGCCAACAAATGGTAGAGCCAAGGCTTGCAACCAGAATCTGTACTGTTAACCACTGTCCTACTCTCTTTGTGGTCTTTTTTTAGCTTAGAACTAAGGGCTAGAAATATTTGGAAGCTCTTTCCTAAAACTGTCTTTTAAGAAGAAGTATTACCTGCAACATGCTATGTACGTCTTATAAGGAAAAAACTAATATTGACCAGTTTTCAGCAAAGACGTAACTGCTGTCATTGTGAGAATGCAAGACTAGATTGAAATAGGCTTTACATGGTAGGTCCTGCGGCTTCAGTGGTAGGCTTCATATCACATCCCATTTGCAGCATCACTTATTCATTCATTCAACAAATCTAAGCAGAGCAGGGTGGCTCGCATCTGTAATACCAGCGACTCAGAGGCTGAGGTGGGAGGGTCTCTTGAGCCCAGGAGTTCAAGGTTGCAGTGACCTTTGATCATCTGTTCTCTAGCCTGGGCAAGAGAGCAAAACCTCATCTCTTAAAAAAAACAAACAAACAAACAAACAAACCCAATTTGTTGAGCATGGAGCTTTCACTGAAGAACTTAAATCTGGAAAGCAGACTAATTTCCCAGTGAGTGCAGCTTTGAAGCTTTTGATCTTATTCACTCCTCATGTGGCCTCTGTGTTCCCTGCAGAGATTAATGAGCATCAATTACCTGGGCAGCGTGTACCCGAGCCGAGCAGTGATCACCACCATGAAGGAGCGCAGGGTGGGCAGGATCGTGTTTGTCTCCTCCCAGGCAGGACAGCTGGGACTGTTCGGCTTCACAGCCTACTCTTCATCCAAGTTTGCCTTAAGGGGACTGGCTGAAGCTTTGCAGATGGAGGTAAACGTATTCATTTTTGTATTTATTCTTCCCAGCTCAGCAATCTACATTCCTCTTTAGTTTTGGAGCTTCTTTACATATTACTGTATTAAATTAGAGATTTGTAGATTTGACATTAGTGAAACAGAATTGACTCCAACCCTGAGTTTTGCAGTTAATATTTTTTCATTGCATGAAAATTATAGTTATGACAGATGCAAAATGGTTACGCGATTTTTGTCTGTTTAATGTGATAGAGAGTACCATTAATATCTTCATATTGTATTGGTCTGATACTATATGAGTATGGGTAAGGTTAACCAGATATTTTATTCTCTAGAGATTTTTCTTGAACAAAAAGATCTGTTCTTGTGACTGAATAATGAAATGTGAGGGAAGAGCTTGAATCAGCTACTGTCTAATTCTTAGCTTGTAGACAAGTCATTTAACTTGCTCTCAGGTTTCTCATCTGTTAGATGAGAGGGTTGGAATAAAGAAATCATTTGGCTCTCTTACTACTTATATTTTCATATCTTCAGGAAATGTTGAGGAAAGTAGGAGGTGCTTTTTATTTTCACAGTTAATAGAACATTTTGCAGAAGAAGCGCGTAGTTAGGATTAGCACCAAAGTGTTTGTCATGATGTATAGAACCTTATACCTCAGCTGCATGAAGTAGACTTCTTAATCATTGTCACCTGAGGATGCTTAGAGAGCGTCATATATATATGTATCTATATCACATACTGAAAAAGGCAAAGTAAAGTTCTTTGTTATTGCTGTACACAGTTCCAAGACCCTAGTGGATGCCCGAAACTGCAGATCATACCAAACCCTATATATACATACCTATGATAAAGTTTAATTTATAAATTAGACACAGTAAGAGATTAACAACATAACTAATAATAAAATAGAACAATTATAACAATATATTATAATAAAAGTTATGTGGATGTGGTCTCTCTCTTTCAAAATATCTTATTCTACTATAATCGCCTATTTTTGGACCTTGGTTGACTGCAGGTAGCTGAAACCACAGAAAGAGAAACCACAGGTAAAGGGGGCTACTGTATGCGTAAATATAACACTACATCATGATGTTCAAAACCTAGAAGAGAATTTGTTGTGGCCAGCCCTCTTGTACTAAGAGTGTGCTTTTGGAAAACCTGGTTAATGACTTAGATTGGGGGTTGGTAAAACTTCTTTAGTGAAGGACCAGCTGGTAAATATTTTAGGCTTTGAAGGCTGAATGGTGTCTAGCACAACTATTCAAGTTTGCTGTGATAGTAGGAAAGCAGCCATAGTAGACAGTATATAAATCAACAGGTATGACTGTGTTCCAATAAAACTTTATTTATAAAAACAGGCAGAGGGCCAGATTTGTCTCATAGGCCATAGTTTGCCGACCCTGTTTAGAAGATCCTCAGAGGAGACCTTGATGATGTGTGATGGAGTGCCACACTGCCTAGATATTAGACGAGCACTGCAGTACAGACGAGGTGCTGGATCAGCGGCTGAGTCCTGATGCTCTACTTGGGGACTGATAGACCGTGCCATTCTCATACCAAAGGAACCAGCCACAGATTGCATTGTCAACAACTGGTTTAATACTCTTTAATCAATAATAGATCATTACAATATGCTTAGCCAATAGGGCGTACATGGCTATGAAATTTCAAACAAGAATTCTGGTATTTTTTTGCATTCTTTACTTTGAAAAGTACCTTTGTGAATAACCATTTTATTTTTATCACAGTTTTGGGTTTTTGTTTTTTGTTTTTTTGAGCGGGGGTCTCACTCTGTTGCCCAGGCTGATCTCAAACTCCTGGCCTCAAACAGTCCTTCCTCCTCGGCTTCCCAGGTCGCTGGGTTTACAGGCGTGACAACTTCCAGCTTTATCACAATTTTGTGAAATATGTGAGGTAGATGTTATCATCCCATCTTTTAAATGAGAAAACTGAGTTTTCTATAAATTCAATGAGTTTTTCAAAGGCACATAGTTACTAAGTGACAGAAATAAAAACGAGGCCCAAGCTCTTGATTGCACCTCTCTTTTGCAGCAGGTGATGCAGATCAGAGCTTGCTTAATTCATCTGGATAGTTGCCTCAGCATTTTACTTTGGTCTCAAAATCCATATAGGTGAAGGGATGTTTTGGAGATGAAAAATTTTCCCATTAGGGCTTTTTGCAGAGTTGTGTCCAAATTCACTAATTTAGGGCAAAGTGTATAACCTGGGTGGCCTGGTTTCATTTCAGGTAGAGCGGGGATGCTAATAAGAGGAAAAAGTGAATTGCTAGTACAGAGTGAGTCCCCTCAGCCTCTATGGGACACGTGCGTTTCTCATGCTGCAGGGAGCTGGCCTGGACTTTCAAGTTGGCTTAACTTCTGTCCATATTTGGACTCCATTAAAATGTCCTCACTTAGCTATGATCACACCACTGCATTCTAGCTCTGTGACAGAGTGTCTCAAAAAAAAAAAAAAGTTCTCACTTGAACAAAAATTAAAATTAATCTATACTATGAAAAATAGATTTGGGGGAAAATAAGTTCAATCATCAAAATCTACTTCGTTTGTAGTAAGGCTTCTATCAAATCAATTGTTTCCCTACGAATTTATAGTAGTATTTTTTTGAAACCTGGATAATTTGATCAAGGTGGTTGTGTTTTCTGTAAATGAAATTGTATATAATTGCTCAAACTCCTAAGTGCTTTTGATGATCCTTTTTAGTTCAATTAACTTTGAAGTCTTCCTGTCTCCCTCCCCCTTGCCCCCAAAGTAAGGTAGGGCCCTGGCAGTGTGTAGGTACAATGAGTAATTTTTAAAGAATACTGTGTTGGCATTTTTTTTTTTTTTGGTCTTTTTTCTTACTCAGTCTTTTAGGAACAAATATACTATTTAAAGATTTTAAAAGGTTATCTTTTTAGAAAGCAGACTTCTGAGGTGTGTAATAGCCAAAGACATGTTAGCAGAAATCAAGCCAAAAAAACAAGACAATAGCTGTCTCCTTTCTGCGTATCTTACCCCTATCATGCCCCTCCCCTGCCCTTCTCTCTTCCCACTGTGATCTGAAAGTAAGCTACAGCTTAAATTCTGGAGTTTGTGTAAACAGCTATAATCTTCTCCCCAGCACCCTGTCTTTGTTCTGAGGGAACGAGGAACCACACATTCTAGGTGGATTATTTTGATTTTCGTTCTTGAGCTGGCAGTCAGTCGTCTTTCTGTTTAAGGTTGAGGCCAGGCAGAAGGGAGAAGGTGATAGCAGGTTGGGAGCGGGGGACAGAGAGTGGCCGGGAGGGTCAGGCACAAAGAGAAGCAGACAGTGGCTAGGTCGGCTAGTGAAGACCCGGCTTATCTATTCTTGGAAAAAGTGGTGTCTCAGGGAGTTAGCATTGTCTTACCATGAGCAGGTGAAGCCAAGCTACCCTCGTTTCCTTTTTTTATAGGGTTATGAGATCAGTAAATTGAAGGAAGGTGTATCTATAGATTAGTGTATTCATCTTTTAGCAAATTATTTGAGCAAGAGTTTCAGGAGACTAGAATCTCCACAAGGGGATTATGTTTGTTCACATTCATATGCTTCATTCTAAGAATGATATTGGCACATAGTAGTAATTCAGTAAGTATTCATTGGATGAATAAATACAAGACTGCATAAATGGTCAAGTGACCAGCCACCGGAGGTATTCAGTCATAGACTGGCAGTCATTTGGCTTGTTGGTCGTAGAGAGGATACCAGCCCAGGACCGGGCTGGACTGGTTTCTCCTAACCCGGGCAATCTGTGTACCCACCCCATGAGAAAGCTGTTCTGAAAAGCTCTGTATAGCCTCTGGCAATTCAGCCATAACCTTGAGTTTGGGAAGCAGTGCTTTGACATTAGCTTAGGTACCACACTCCTCACTTCTGAGGAGCAGCACAGAAACAACCGCGTCTGAGCTGTCAGGGTCGGTCTCTGCAGGGGCTAATGACCGTGGCTGGGCTGTTTTGTGGGGTTTTTCTCTGGTCTGTGCACAGTGCAGGGCAAGGCCGTGGGAGACTTTTTTTTTTTTAAAGCCACTATCTCAAAAACAGTAGAAGAGAAGTTGCTTGCTCATCAGGCTCATTGCCTGGCCCCAATCCAGAGCTATTTCTGAGTGTAGCTGGGCCGTGCAGCTGCACGCCTCAGCGATGCCGAGCGGACGGGCTGTCCCACGCCCTAGTTGCATTGGAACAGAACCAACAAAGACATCTCCCTTTTGCTACTGCGCTTTCCAGGGTGGCTGGCCAGGATCTTCTGCTGATTCGCTTCTGCGTGCTTCCCTGACCCCTGCAGCTCCCGCCACGGGCCTTGGAACTGTGCTTCACTGAGGGGTCTAAGGAGGAAAGGGATACATGATCAGACAGGACCCTGGGTACTCTGTGTGGCTGTTGCGTGAGGCAGTGGTGGTGTCTGTTTTCAGCTCAGGTGCCCTATTGAAGGCATGCAGTGACCCTTCTATGCCTCTCCGTTTCCAGATCCCCGGGTGTTTGCGTGGGGACCAGACACGAGCCAATAGCAAACAGAAATCATGGCAAAGAGATTCTGATGGTATGAGCATTGCCCTAATTACCAGGGCAAGATAGAGTGTGCAGCAGGGCCGTTGCTGAGCAGATCTTCAGGAAGGGCGTGTCTTGTGTGCCCAGCAAAAGAATCTACTGTAATTTTGGGGGGCGTGTTTATGAGTAGGTGTGGAGACATGGTGGGGAGGGAAACCAGGGTAAGAACCTGTTCCCAGTTTCGAGTATCAGAGGAGTGAGATGGAGCTTTAGATAAGACAGAAGTTCCCTTGTGTAAACGTGGGCTGAGATGGTTCACAGGGGAGGTGCTTGGCTGGTCTGACGCGGGGTTGCAACCAGCAGGAGAGTGCTCTCGGTTGGCTCTGCGGAGAAGGAAGCGACTCTTGACCTCTTAATGGTCAGGGGTGGTTGTACAGGGAGTTCTCAAATGAGCAAACTTCTTAGGGACAGATACAGTTCTAGACTGGGCCTGGGGAGCACAGCAAGGCCACAGGGGAAGGGATTTTAATGACCCCAGCCTATTTTGTAGATGATATCTGTATCAGAGTATCAGAGGCAGCCTGAAGGGAAAATAAATTGGCTGTCTGGGGGAGGAGGGAGGAGCAGGCCAGTCCCACTGCCTTGGCGAAGTGCTTGAATGGTGTGCGGTGTATGGGGGGGCGGTGAACAGACCGTTTTCTTTAAATGCTGTCTGCTCTCCTGGTTGAACAGCTCCCCAGACAATACCACTGCCTCACGCGAGAGCCTCACAGAGTACCCAGGGTCCTCTAAAGCCATGAGTGGAATCACCCTGTTGGTCTTGCCACGTTTTGAGAATCAGGAGAGCCAGTGCAGGTTGGCAATGTGGGGCCTCAGGTTGTGTCCCGTTTGCTGAGGGTGCACATGTCGTTTCTGAAATGCAGGTGAAGCCGTATAACGTCTACGTCACAGTTGCCTACCCGCCAGACACGGACACCCCTGGGCTAGCCGAGGAAAACAAAACAAAGGTCAGTGTTCCTGCGTGTCCCATTTTGAATCTTTAATGACATAAACCGCTTTTCTGATTTTCTTTCCACTCTTCAGCTCACGCTGGTTTTCGTCAGTCAGCAACGTTCATCGGGTGTCTGTCGGGTGCAGAGCGCTGAGCTGGTTTCTGAAGACCTGCCTGAGGTTCTCCAGGCAAATCTTCCTTCTTTCCTTCCTCTCTTCCCTCACCCCCTTTTCTTAAAGTTTAATTTAAATTTTTTTCAAATTGTTTTCAGAGACATACTTCACACTGCTTTAGAGGTCCAATATCAACCCTTGGCTTCATCTCCCCCATTCCCGATTTTTGCTCCCAGGAGGCAGCTGTGTATTTTAACTAACATGTTTATACTGCTATTTTTTTTTAAGATGGAGAAATTATTCATTGACTTCCTGCTGTGGAAGATAAAATTTTAAGACTCATTTCTATTCCACACTCCCTGTGTACTACCCCCATCACCGGTTAAATCAGGTTCAGTGTTTGAAGTTTTATAATATGACTTTATAAACGTTATTCACACTGGAGCCACTCTATAATGACATTTCCTTTCTTGCCTTTTCATTTGCTTAGTTTTGTGTGTATCTAGTAATACAACTAATTCAACCGCAGACTGAGGCAGAACTGAGCATCTCCTTTTGATCCCTTTGAGCACATGAGTATTCTGTTAGTTTCACACTCTTTTCCTCAAAGACGTTTTTTCTGGAGTCCTCCTGCTTCCTGGTCATTCTAGGTCTGCTGCCCAGCGCTGGTCTCAGGACTTGTCTTCACCGTCATTCTGCAAGTTCCCTTTTCCCTTTTCCTTTGGCGGATCCCATACGTTTCACTTTTTTGGTTTATCTGCTCGTTTTGGTGGATCTATCCTCCAGTAACTTCCTGGGAAAGGCACGTCAGAGGTAACATTTTTTTTCTAGAGTGAAAATGCCTTTATTTTCCCTGTATTTTTGATGGATTGTTTTGTTGCGTATGGAATTATAGTTTGGAAGTAATGTTTCCTAGATTTTTGTGGGTATTTATTGATTCTAAATTCCAGAGTTTCCATTGGTGATCTGATGCCATGTGGAGTCCCAGCCCTTTGTTTAGGACCCATTTATCTTCTGAAAGCTTTTTATCCTTTTCTGTCTTTAATTAATGTATTTTGGTGTGGAACCGTCTCATTTCATATACTAGGTACTCAAATGAGCTCTTTTATTTTATCCACTAATGACCTTTGGTTCTGGGGCGCCCCCCCTTTTTGTTTTTTAATTCTTTGATAATTTCTTTCCATCCAAATTATTTAAAGTGTTCATTCTTTCTGGAGCTTCTGTTATTCAGATACTGAACTTTCTAGACTGATCCTCTAACTTCCTTTCTCTCATTTTCCATCTCTTAGTCTTTTTGTTCTGCTTTCTAGTTTTATTAAGTTTATCTGTAAACTTTTCTGTTGAAATTTTTATTTCTGCTGACTTATATAAAAATTCTTTCAGATATCATTTATTTGGATATTTTGGAAAGTTTTCTTTTATAGCTTCTTGCCTTGTTTTATGGATTTTATAGTTTCTCTTATTTATAAGGATATTTATTTTTGTCTTTTGGTCTTGTTTTTATTATCGTTTTCTTATTTAAAGTTTTCTGCTATAACTTGTATTATCTGTTTGCTGAGTTTCTTTTTCTCTGTTGTTGTTATCTTAGGCTTCCTCAAATGTCTGGTGATCCTTGGTTGTCCACATTTAAGAGTGAGGCACTAAAATGCCAGTCGTAAAGCTCTGGCTTCTCAACTGTTCGTTTACCATAGGGGGATCAGGAAGAACGCAGCCACTTTGTTAGCGTTAGAAGACTCCTCTATGTCAGCAGCTGCCCACCTTCTCCCGGGGTTTGATCGGTTTCCCTAGTGAGGAATCATGTAGTCTCCAGGCCTGGGGAGAGTAAGCCCTGCTGTCTGTATTGTGAGAGCCAAGCAGGGCCCAGGGGCTGGAGAGCTCACCATTCAGTGCCAGTTTCCTACAAGGTGTCATGTATCTACTCTTGGTGGTGGCTGTTGTTCTAGAGTGAAGAGCCTCTGATTAGTAAACTTCTAATTTTCTGCCGTTGTTAGGGAGATGATTTGGGGGTCTGATGATTTGGGTCTCCATAGCACTTACCACCAGCTGGACATACCTGTTGTACAAAATGATTGCCAATCACCCTGAGCAGAACGCAGGTGTCAGGCTTTGTTCAATGAACACCCTCTTTGCCATGACATGTAGTAGTCACTCTCTGAGCAAACCAGTAAGTAAAGTGGGAAGAAAGGAATCAATCAGAACCTACCACCTTGCACTGTGGTCAATTTTAGTTGTAGGTTTTTGTTTTCTTCTCTTTTATAGTAATACTTTGTAAGTGTGAATCTCCATAGCATAAAAATTGGCACTTATGCTCCATAGACTGTACATTTGCAGAAGGATGTTTATGATTTAAAAGCCATTCTTTGCTCTTTGGCTCTGCCTCTTTTAAAATTACTACTATTTCAAAGAAGTAAATTTAAGCCAAATGTGCTGTCTTAGAATAAGCAGAGATCTGCTAAGCAGATTTGCAACATTTGGTACGCAGTCTTTTAGTTTTAAGCCAAAGCTGACAAAGGGTGGTAATTTCTCTTTTAAGATTTGCTTCTGATGTTGGTTAAGTTGGGGTTCTTTTTCCCTCCAGTAAAATTTTGGGTCAAACTTGTTTGGGTAAATAAAATTTGATGTTGCTCTGTGTACCCCTTAGGGGGCGCCATGGTGCTTTTAAATCTACATGGTTATGCCATCTTGGTGGTCTGGGAGAATGAATAGTGGCACCTTTAAAAGGGCCTTTCTGTTAATTCAGGTTCATCAAGAAATACTTGACTTTTATGAAGTGCTTGACTTGTCTATTTTAAGAAAGTATATTCTGGTTTTTATTTTCTTTAATTTTTTCAAGCCTCTGTAGTAAATACAATTTATACTCTCATGCAGTTTAAGGCTTTAGTTTGAAACTCCTAATCGAAAGTCTTTTTAAAATAATTTTTGAACACACATGTTTAAGTCACCACAAAGAATAATCAAAGATAAATGAAAAAAAAATACCCTGCCCACAAGAAACTTAGGAGGTAAAAATGCAAATACACAGATGGCTATAATGTATATTAAGGCAGAAAAGTTCAAAGAAAAGAGAGAGAGAGATTACTCCCAGTTAAGAATTCAGGAAAGGCTTTTTGAGCTAGATGAGAGTTGAGATGACCTATTGAAGAAGAAAAGGCCATGGTTTGGGGTCCAAAGCACCGGCTTAGAGCATGCAGCCAAATTGGGGACCAATCCATGTTGTCTTGTAAGTGGCTCCTTTTAGCATCCTGTTGCTTTGCCACCTCTGCAGGTCCTTTAAAAAACAGCTGCAGTTGAACAGGGGCTGGGTTGGGGCTCTCCTTGTCCAGGGCCTTAGTGCTGTCCCCAGAGCACAGTCCTCTGCTGGCCTGAGAGTGTGGTCAGGTGGAGTGCTGGTCACAGGAGCAGACTTGCTCAGGTCACAGGGTCTAGCCTTTGCATGAGCACCATCAGTTAGGAGGAGTCAAAGAGGGCATCTCTCTGAACTTGTATCCAGTGATGTGTTCCTGCGTTAGCTTCTGAGGTCCTCACTGGAGCTGAGACTACACATGTCCTAAGAGAATAAGGGCCTCCTTACCTTGCCTCAGCTACTAGGCTGCATTTTACATATTAACCAGGTAGAAACTGATTTGAATCCAGATGGGCCTTATTCTAAGAATAGGAATCTTATCAGAGGTGGAAGATTGGAATTATTTGTAAATCATGGAACTATAGAATAATGTGTTTTTTGATGTAATGGGCAATAATGATATTGATATGTACATTTTTTCCACCTTTAGCCTTTGGAGACTCGACTCATTTCAGAGACTTCATCTGTTTGCAAACCAGAACAGGTGGCCAAACAAATTGTTAAAGATGCCATAGTAAGTAAAATCCTTGGTGTGTTTTTTATACTATTTGTATTTGTGGTACTACATTGCTGAAAAGATTTGTCCAAAGACTTATTTCAAAACATAAATTATTGTATTTTTTTAGTCAGATTCATCATATCTAATATTGGACTCTACTTTTCTTCACTTCAAGATTTTATTGTTAGCAGGTTCCTGGAAACTAATGATATACCTTAACCTTATGAACAGATTTACCAGTAAGGATGTCTGGGGACTTTGGTTATTTAAAAAGAACATGAGGCCAGTGTGGTGGCTCATGCCTGTAATCTCAGAGCTTTGGGAGGCCGAGGCAGGAGAATTGCTTGAGGCCTTGAGTTTGAGACCAGCCTGGGCAGCGTAACAAGACTCTATCTCTACAAAAAGTTAAAAAATTAGCCAGGCATGGTGGCACGCACCTGTGGTCCTAGCTACTTGGGAGGCTGAGGTGGGAGGATCACTTGAGCCCAGGAGTTTGAGGCTGCAGTGAGCTATTTTTTTTTTTTTGAGACAGAGTCTCACTCTGTTGCTCAGGCTAGAGTGCCATGGCATCAGCCTAGCTCCCCTCACAGCAACCTCAAACTCCTGAGCTCAAGTGATCATACTGCCTCAGCCTCCCGAGTAGCTGGGACTACAAGCATGCACCACCATGCCCAGCTAATTTTTTCTCTATATTTTTAGTTGTCCAGCTAATTTCTATTTTTTTTTTTTAGTAGAGACGGGGTCTCACTCTTGCTCAGGCTGGTCTCGAACTCCTGAGCTCAAACTATCCACCTGCCTCGGCTTCCCAGAGTGCTAGGATGATAGGCGTGAGCCACCGCGCCCAGCCTGCAGTGAGCTATGATTGTGCCACTACACTCCAGCCTGGGCGGGCAGGGTCTCCCACAAGACCTTGTCTCTAAAATAAAAACACTTTTTAAAAAGAGATTTTTCTATAATGTGTAAACACTATGTATTTAATACTATATACTATATATTTATTTTGTTGCCTTCTTTCTTTTTTCTTCCCAATGGTGTTTTTAGTTTTAGATTATTTCAGATACCTCATTGCCAGGCTTCTTGTTTAAGAATTTTTCTTTCCTCTTCCTGATTCCCAGTATCATTTTCCCAAAAGTTAACTAATAAGAAAGCATGACCAGCCCACGGGGTCCATCACCCATCCTCCCAGCTGATGTGCTTTTTGGTCTACTAAGTTTACTCCAAATCAAAAAGGGTATCTTTGGAAGCCATGTGCTATTTGGTAGAACAACATATGGGCCACATGCTTTTTTACAATCATCCTATTAACCCACATGCAGGAAAATATACATTTATGAGGGGTGTCTGTAAACCACATTGAATTTGGAAAATCTTTAGGCCCATTGGAATAAGGGTGTCAGCACATGGCGGGACAGCCCTGAAGTAGGGTGAGTGCTGTTGCATCAGGCTGGACTGAACAGAGTAAAAGAAATACCGAGTCTGTGAAAATATGTACAGATGTGAAGAACTCTGCCCTGAGTGTGCTAAAAAGCATAGGAAGATGGCACAAGTGGCTTGGGTGGGACTTTGTTTTTCCTGCTTATTTCCAATAAAAAAAACTACTCAATGTTTTCAATGATCCTCAATAGCTCTTAGTGTTTTGGCAGGATTCATTTAATCTGGTGGTTTTCAAACCTTTTCTTCTCTTGACCACCTTATACTCTTAAAGAGTGTTGACAATCCCAGAGAACTTTATTTACATGGGTTATATTATTGATATTTGCCATATTAGAAATTGAAACTGTAATTTAAAAAAATATATTAATTTATTTAAAATACAATAATAAACTGAATTTTAATGTGACTTTTTTTTTTTTTTTACAAAAATTACTATTTTTCAAAAGAAAGATTCAGTGATGAGTGGCATCTTTCACATTTTCACCAGTCTCTTTAAGGTCTGTGTTACTAGGAGACACGGCTGGATTCTCGTAGCTGCTTCTGTATTCAATCTGTTGTAATATGTTGTTGTGATTGAAGAATATGAAGAAAATCCAGCCCTCCACAGATATGGAGTTGGAAAAAGGAGGAGTATTTCACTAGGCTTTTTAGATCACTGTAGACATTCTTTTTTTGATATCAAACCCAAACTCAACAAATGGTAGTTTCTTAAAGGTTAGTTGCGATATGGAATTGGAAACCGCATCAATGAACTTTTTGTTCTCTTGTTACATTAAATTCCATTGGTCTGTCTTGCACTTTGAATGGATCTTTTAACCATTCATGATTTTGTAACATTATGCATTAGTCATCTGGAAAATATGGATTCACTGAATGACCAAAAAAAAAATTACATTCATCAATATCACTGCTGGTTTCATCATAAAAGTCTGTCTATGTGTTGAGAAGCTGACAGTCTCACAATGGTGGATTCTGGTTTTCACAGATCTTAATTTTTTTCTTGAAAGCTCAGATTTTAACATTGACCACACGTGTGGCCAGTTGTTTTCCCTGAAGCGACAGGCTCACTTTGTTCTTTTCCACAAGTCTGCTACGTACCCAAGTCTGGAAAAAGCAGCAAGTTTAGCTCTTGACTGAAACAGTTGCTCAAGGGCTTTTCCTCTGGGCACCATCACCCTTTGGTGTGCAGCTTGGCAGAAGCGCTTTGTGCCTATTTCTCATTTGTCACACAGGGTATTAAGAAGACACGTCCTCAAGGCTTGTGATTTAATAAAGTGATGAATTTTATTGCTTGAAAACAAAACCGACACTTTTAATTTTTTAAAGATTTTTAAAAGTTGTATTTTCTTCATGTATTTATTACTGCGAGTGCACGTAGCAGTGGAGGGGATGGTGACTGTCAGTCCAGTTTGGCAAGAACACTGAAATCTGTGCTAATGCCCCTGCAGTTTTGCCTGTCGGTACAATGTCACTCTGTGAAAAATATCATTGATGTCTTAGGATTATTATCGCCATCATTTTGTCCTCGGGGACCTGCAGGGGCCCGTGGACACACATTTTGAGAAACACCTATCTGCCAAGCCTGTGTATCCATTTATGAGTTCTGATAATGTGCTTTGTTTCTGTCTCATTCCACCTAAAGTGAATGAACACACTGCATTATTTCTGATATGCTGAGTTGATTTCTTTCCATGTTCCCTCTTTCTTTTTTCTTCCTTCTCTTTCAGCAAGGAAATTTTAACAGTTCCATTGGCTCAGACGGGTACATGCTCTCGGCCCTGACCTGTGGGATGGCTCCAGTCACTTCTATTACCGAAGGGCTTCAGCAGGTAAGCTCTGCCTGGACCAGCAATCAGACAGACAGATGGGTGGACAGGACACAAACTGCCTCTCACCAGACTTGATGGGAAAAGGACAAGGGAAGACTAAGTAACTGTACTTGAGAGTGTGGAGAATTTTTATGGAGCTATCAACTTTTCCTCTTTCTCTACTAGGAATAAGTAAATAGGAAATAGGTTAAAGACACAACTTCAGGCATGTAGACTGGGAAGAAGTCTTCCGTGCTGGGCCTTGCAGATAGAAAGCTGAAACACCATCTCTGCTGTCGAGGTGTTAGTCCAGATTTTCATCTAAAAACCGCTTCTCCAGAGTGTTTTGAAAAATGGAATCCTCCTCTGTCTGAAGTAGTTTAGGCTTTGCCTAAAAGTACTGGGGTGTTAGACTGGAAAACCTTTCCTAGGTGAGTTGGGTAACAGTACAAACCAAGGATTAAACACAATTCCTACCCTTGTGGAATTTATTGTTTTATCCAAGACACAAAAGGTAATAATAGTTCATTGATGGATGAGGTGTCGAGTTTGCTCCTGGAAAATCAGATGTAAGGCAACCTCTCCAACCTCAGGGGGCTTACGGTGTGGTGGGAGAGACGGACAACAAGGATGATAGTAATACAGTGTAATAAGAGTTTCGTTAGAGGGATTGTTCTGGAAGTACAAAACCATGGGCTAGTTTATGACACAAACCAAATTCTGTGCAGCAGACCATGATTAGACTAATGCAAATGACTTAGTTGTTGGTTTTCCTCGGGTCTTTCCGAAGCCCTCTTTCCTTTTCCCTCTGTATTATACCCACAGTCTTGTCTTTTTCTCTTGGAGGCTGACACTCTTGGATATAAGCTCTTTGGAGACAGTCCATTCTCTCTTGTTTGCCATTGTACTTCTAGCAACCAGCGCCTGGCACTTAGCAGGAACTCTAGAGCAACTGAGTAGAACAAATGTGGGAATTCTTTTGTAAAAAAGCTTTTTATTGCTGTATCATAGTTGTACATATCTTGGGGATACATGTGATATTTGATATCTGTATACAGTTTTAATGATCAAATCAGGGTACTTGGGAGATCTATCACCTCAAACATTTATCTTTGAGTTGGGAACATTATAATTCTTCTCTTATAGCTATTTTTAAATATACAGTAAATTACTAGTAACTATAATTGCCCTACTATACTGCTGAATTCTAAAACGTATTCCTTCTGGCTTTATATTTGTACTCCTAACCAACCTGTCTTTCCTCCCCTCCTGAATGGGTGAATTCTGCACATTCTCCACGGGCAATCTTGTCCCTTCCCATGACTTCCCCTTCTACTCGAATGATGCCAAGGATAAACCTACAGCCCATAACTAGTGTGTAAACTCTAGTTCTATATAAACATTTGCAGATATTTTAGATATTTCCCCTGGGAAGTGATGAGACATCTATTCAACGTGCATCCTGCTGCCTGCCTCACCCACCCCCTCCTCCTCCTGTGTCTGTCTCTGGGGTCTGTGCTCACGTTCACACAAGTGCTGAGCCACAAACTGGGGTGTTGTCCCCAACTCCTCTGCTTCTGTCCCTCATATCAGGGACCAGATCCCACCCCCCTCACTCTATTCCTCAAATCCATTCTGTTTTCTACAATCCTATTGCTGCTTCCGGAGCTCAGGCCTGGGTCGCTGTAGCAGGCCCCTTGCCTGAGTTGTACACTTTGAGAGGCAGAGGTTGTAAATGGGGTCCCAAGGGCCTGTAAAGCGTTTTGTTTGGTCCATCTGGCATGAGCATGTGTGTTCAAGTAAAATAGTTTTAAAATTAGATTTTATAAAAAAAAGTCCAGATTTTAGACTTTTCTTAGAAAACGAGAAGGTCCAGTAGCACAGCGTCTGCATTCTCACCTGGTAGTCATCAGTGGGCACAGGTGGCAGCTGCTCCCGTGGGACAGGGCTCAGTGCCCCCAATCCCTGTGGTCTGCAGCCCCCTGCCCGGGCCCCCAGATGTGCTGGAGTGTGTCATCATGTTTTCCACACTGGTTTTCCTAAACTGCAAATCTGCCTTGCTTGAAAGCCTCTCGGCGGCTCCCCAATACTAACATTGGGGTGAAGCTAAAACTCCACTGTAGGGCACAAGCCCTCTAACCTCCTATCCCACTTACCTTTGGGGTCCTTTTCTTTCTTTCCCTACCCTTCTTCTTCTTTCTGGAACTTAATCTGTGGCTTACCAACTTCTAATCTTCCTTCAGTTCTCACCTTTAAATGTTGCTTTTTTTCCAGACAACTCCAGGACTGGGTTCAGAGCTCTGAGGATATGTAGGGGGGAAACAAAAGTGTTCTTTCTATTCTCTCATTAGACAATCAACACAGAAGGCTTCTGTGACCTCTGGTCACATGAAGTGTGTGGGGATTTCTCCCCACCAACAGCCAGTCAGTCAGTTCTGCAGTGGTGGATTCTTCAGTGGACACGTGTCCTGTAATTCACTTCAATTCTGACACTGTCTAAGTGGAAATAGCACCAGATCCCACAGGTTAAGGGCCCAGCCCCACAAGACTGCCCTGCACTTGGGACACAAGTAATAGATGTCACCTATAATTCTGCAGACAGAATTGGGGTTTTAGCTACGAATTATGGTTTCTACAGTCCCTTCCGTGGGTTTGATTAATTTGCTAGGATGGCTCACAGAACTCCGGGAAACACTTAATTGCATTCACTGATTTATTATAAAGGACACTACAGAGGCTACATAAAGGACACTACAGAGGCTACAGATGAGATGAAGGGAGAGATGGGGCCGGGCACATGGGGAGGGGCATGGAGCTCCCGTGTCCTCTCTGGGCGTACCAGCCCCAGGAGCCTGGTGCAGAGCTGATGCCTGGCTTTCCCGCCACGGTCATGCTGGGGAGTCGCCTCTACCTCTCTTCAGTATTGGGTCCCCTGCCACCTCTATCTCATGACATTGGCATTCTGTGTTGACCTCGTCACTTTGGTCGTTTACCTCTTCTGATAGCTTTCTGAAAACGGGGCCTGGGAGGAGAATTTGTTGAGACCTTGCATATTTGAAAATATTTTTCTTTGTAGTTCTATGCCTTTTTGAAGTCCCATTTGGAATTGTTCTAGTGAGAGTCTTTTAGTGGAAAGAGTGAAGGTAAATGGATATGGGTAATTGCTGTCTTACCCCCGAAACCAGAAATGCCTTTTTACTCCATTGTCGTTGCTGTCTGAGAATAAGTTCGTTGAGGGCAGGGACTGTGTGTTTCTCGACACAGCTCTTCTGCACTAGTATAGGGTCTCGCTTTTGTGCTCAGAACATACATCTTAAAACGAAAAGCCTTGATTGTAGTTTGGATATTTGGGAAGCTAGAGTGGATCTTCTGTATCTATTATAACCCTAAGACTAGTAAGAATACATATTTTGTTCTGTTTATGGTTTGAATTTACTAATTGGACAAATAGTTTACTATCCATGTGGCAGGCCCTGTGCTAAACAGTGGTGCAGGGCTTACTGATATTTTGTTCTCAGGGCTTACTGATGTTTACAAAGTTTTCGTTATACTTATCCTTGGAACAGATTGGAAGATGTCTTAGATTTATTAGGGACCTAAATACCTTGAAATGAACTATTGTATTGTACGCTTGGATGAGCTAAAATGTCTCTCTCTATCGTGCAGGTGGTCACCATGGGCCTTTTCCGCACCATTGCTTTGTTTTACCTTGGAAGTTTCGATAGCATAGTTCGCCGCTGCATGATGCAGAGAGAAAAATCTGAAATCACAGATAAAACTGCCTAATTTCTACCCCTTAGAAGAAGACTGTTTCCAAATAATTTGAACATCTTGCTGCTAAATGGGACCCAATTTTTGGCCTGTAGACACTTATGTATTGTTTTTGAATATGTGAGATTGGACCGGTGCTCTTCGGAAATCTGGCTGCACGCAAGGAGAAAGAAGCTCAACTCCAGACAATTTTATTAATACTATGCAAATATGGAATAGGAGACCATTTGATCTTCTGGGCTCTGAGATGGAGAGGTGATGGTATGAGAACAAATAGCATGTGAACAAGGTGAAGAACAGAATTCCAGAATGATAATTTAAAATTTTTTTTCTAATTATTCTTTCCCCCCTCCCCCCATAGAGATCAAGTCCAGAAAGGTCCTTTATGGCACCATAAGAAGTCTTGAGAATTTTTTTAACCTTCCATGAAAGGCAGTTTATGGGTTTCTGGGACTTTTTTTTCTTTTTAATTTGGTTTATTTTATTCAAGATTAGTTTTACTCATTGCCAGTGAGTCTGAATGTCACTGACACCTGTGCTGCTGGTGGCTGCTCTCTCTCTTTGATCCCATAAAGCCACAAGGGGGATGGGAGAGGGCAGTGCAGTGGAAGGCAAGGAGATGGGTATTTTCCAGGAGGAGAAGCAGTAGTTTCTTGTCTTCTTTAGGTTCGGCTGCGTAGGGAACTTTTCATTCTTCTCCCATGGGGAAAGGCAGCCTCCTTAAATGTTTTCTGAAGACAAATAAAATCTTAGAAGCTTAAAAGTTTACAATTTCTTCAATAGCCATGATGACCTGAAGTTCACCTGTTCCAATTTAGTGTCTACTTGTTCCTCCCGTCTCTTCCTTTCCAATTTTGCTTACACCGCTGTAATACTTTTGTAAAAAAAAAAAAAAAAAAAGGAAAGAAAAAAGACAAGCTAAAATTTTTGACTTGACTTTTTAAATTCATTCATGAATTAATTAAAACAAACAACAACAAAAAAAGTGTGACATTCTTCTTGTAGCGTATATGTAGCTTTTAGGAAAGGCTGATGAGTATATTTTAAATTTTACTCATTTAGAAAGATGAGGCTGATTTTGAAGATACTCGTTTTTGAAATAAAGTGATCACCTGTTCTTTCCATGACTCTCCTACTGACCCTAACAACATTCTCTTCACACCGTGTGTTAAGGAAGCCCACGCATCACTAACCATGTGGCCCCGGAAACCCTCTTGGCCCCGTGAATGTTGTTTCTGGGTTACAGGATCTGTTGTTCACTTAGTGGATTTCTACAGCAAGTGCCTATGATGAGTTTTAGCGAACATTCCTTATGTCATCCTGTTCATTGCACACACTTTCTCTGACTTGAGGATAATTGCCTTCGTCTTGATGTTGTTTCTCTTCCACCTTGCATATACAGTAGCACATTCCAGTTCACTTTGGTGAAAAAGACCTCTGCTTTTGAAGAAGAAACTTTTTTATTGTTTAAAAAAAAAAAAACTCTATAACAATAATATAAAAATTATAGCAAATCTGTTTCGCTCTTGAGTTTTTGAAGCTCTTGGTGACTTAATTTTTAAATAATAATTTGTGTAATGGCTTTAATCCATCATATCTTTTTATCAAGATCTGAGACTGGCATATTTTAAACACTGATAAATACAGAAGAAATTATTATTTAATATATAAATTGCTTGGAATGACTTCATTACAGTTTACAGGGCTGGGTTGATGCCAAAATGGTTTCATGAATCTTTCAGTCTTACATAGCCAAAGTTTGCAAACTATATTGAGTTGCATTCTGCAGCCACTAACACGGGATAATGGCTTTTCCTAAATGGCAGAAAGCTATTACATTAATGTCTGGACATCTCTCAGTTTTATTCTTTTCTCATAAATGTCCCTTGAATGCTGGCACCTTCTGCTGATCTGCATTAAAATCTACTCCAAGATGGTGTCTGATTTAATAAAATTAACTATGTAACCATAGTTATTTCAGGATATATTTTTTCAGAGTACTGTCCCCTCCAGGTAATCCACCGCCTAAACAAATGTAAGAGCCCAGTTCTGTAGGGGGAGGTGTTGCCCCTAACCCAATTTAAACTCCAGCATGAGAGCAGATTTGTAGAGCTCATGATATTAGGCAAGGAGCTTCTTTATCAGAGATGTTAAAGGTCCACAGTCCCTTACCTAAAAAAACTCAGAAATCTAAGTTGGTTAGTTTGGTTTTTCTAAATTTGATGCCATAATTCATTTGGTAGCAAAACCTGATTTAAACTAGATGTGAGATTATTGTACTTTTTTATTTATGCCACTTCACATGACTATTTGTTAATTTTACCTGAAGAAATATCAGTGAATTTGATGACAGATATTTGGAGTTTCATAATATTCAAAATATGCTCATATTACCTTTTTAAAATGCAAAAATTATGAATTCTGAAATACATCTGGCCCATGGGTTTTGGTTAAGGGATTGTAGACATTTAAGCAGCATCACACAGTGGTCTGACTTCATCCAAAACGTGAAAATATTACAAGGCAAATTATATTTTTTATCTTTTTTGGCTCAATTCTTATACAACTTGTTTTTTGCTGAGGGGAAGAAAACAAAAGAAAACCCTGAGACTGACTGTAGGGGAATTGATTATTTTTTTTTTTAAGGATCACATTGATTCAGCACGTTCTACTGGACCTAGAAGTGGGTAAATCTTACGTGCGGCAGAAGTTCAGTTGGCTCTGTAAATATGACCTACAACAGCTTATTATGTGAATTTCAGTTCAGAAGTGCCTGCCCTTTGGTTTGGTTGTACTATTATAATGTATTTGTGAGCATATTTATTTAGAAATTAACATCATTCAGCCATAGAAATTCCAAAATATGATCAAGGACCCTTCATAATTAAAACGTATATAGAAAACAATTCTCATTTCTTTTTTTAAAAAACACAATCATGGGAATTAATCTTTTCTATATGTTATCAATCTTTGTCTGGATCTGTTAAACCATATATTATTGATTCTTGTTAGTGAAACTTAGGGAGACTGTTTCTAATGTTTATATTATGAAAGAATTTTGGTAGTAGTTGCTTCAATTTGAAGAATTGTATGCCTTTTTCTTTGTAGAAGAAGGCAATACCATAATTTTGCTGAATTATATCAACAGATTTAATTTTATTACATCATGTTCTAATTTAAACATGTATTAATCACTTGAGGCGACTTTTAAATATTCATACTTTTTGACATAAGATGCTTTGTATCTTTCTCATTTCCTTTAGTTCTACGTAAGTCAGCTTTAAAAAGTACCTGCTAACCATAACTTTCCATGTTCCGGACTAAGTTTTTCGGTTCAGATTATAGTTCAGTACAGTAACTGGATTTGGTATTTTGAGGAGGAGATAGTAGCTGTTATATTTTACACTTGCTTGATGTGACAACTCTAAAGACATTTTTAAATTGATAAAAGTGTACATGGCTATTTTGATACATATTAGAACTTGTGTTTGCTACTTTGGAAGTTTTTGTGGCAGAATTGTAACCTGACTTTCATATCTTGTATTTCTGAATCACAACAAAAAATAAATGGGGAACAAGCTTTACAGATTTGAAAATTTATTTTTCTGGGAATTTGCATTTTTAAGAGACCATTTAAGCAAAACATAAATGTCTTCTGTAATGTTATCGTGACTTTCCATCCTAAGCATTTCACCAGGCCTGATTTTTATCCTTTTTTAGGAATAGGAATTATTATTTTTGGAATACTTAGTATTCTGAGCTCTTGTTTCAAATATGTTCTGTTCGTGTGAACTATGATGTGGGATATATGAGTTTAAGAAATGTGGAATTTAGTATAATTTCTTAAGTGATTATGTTTTCCATACCAATAGATTTCTCATACTTTAAACTGAACCTGCATATTCCAACAGTAAAATATCTTCTAGACCCTGATGGGCAGCAAATGATACAAGACTGATAAGTAAAAGAACATGCCTTATTATTTATCAGTTTTTAAATAGAAGAATTTTGGCACATTGAGAAGAGATTTCTTGGACATCTTGGTTTGCAAGCTTAACCTTTCTTTATATTTGAGCAATGAATAGCATGTGATAGTCCCATAATGTTTATGTTTGGATGTTAAAAAGAACATTATTTTTTGATTTCTGTTCCACTTCTGATTTTATAACCTCCATTTTTCCTCATTCAACATGTATTTGTTGAGCACCAATTTTGAGCTCTGTGTCAGGCACTGGAGATACAGTCCCGCATAAACAATTTGTTCCTCTCTTGTGGCAATTAACATTTGTTTCCTCACCCTCCCCCACCCCCCTTTCATCCGTCTGATGGCTCTGCTATGTCCTTGCAAGTCTTCCTGGAGAAAGAGGAACCACTCCTCGTTCCCTTCTTCAGCTTGGAGCCTCTGAATTTTAGGCCCCAAATATCTGAATGCGTAGCACTGGTCTAAGCTGGGAATGCTCCAAGGAAAAATATGGTCTCTGCCCTCAAATAGTTTATAATCTAGTAAGAAAAACATATGCCAGAAATTACACTGTGATCCGAGAATAGCAATGATTAAGATATCATCACTGACACTGAAAACTTAACAGGTGCCAGTCGGTCTCTGTTGGGAGTGCTTTACATGTTCTAACTCATTGAAATCATACACTAACCCTAAGAGTAGTACTATTTATAGCTCCAGGTTATAAATGAGGGAATAGGAACAAGGGGGTTAAATAACTAGCTCAAGGTCTGGCTACTAAGTGATGGAGCCAGGATTCAAACTCCTGCTTTGGTTTTTAAGCTTCTAGGCTCTGTACTAAACATCTTCTAGCAGCACAGGTGGAATCCTAAGACTGCCCGGGAAAGTCAGGGATGGTTTCACAGAGGAAGTTCTTGAGCAGACACTTGAGGAATGAGTATGAATTTGCCAAGTGAAAAGGTTGGGTGCATTTCAGGGAGACGAGTAGAAAGGCAGAAGATGTGAGGGATCTTGGCATATTTCAGAAACCCCAAAAAGTTAATGTATCTGCAAGAAGAGAAAGAGAAGCCCGAGGTGGCAGGCTTGGGCCAGATCATGCCCTCCGAAGAGGTGAGATTTTAGCTTTTGAAGAACTTTTAGCAGAAATGTGAAATAGCCAGAGTTTAGCTTTAGAAAGGTCATGGTACCCCCTGAAATTCAGTTCTAATGTTGCTGAGTCCTTAGGCGTTGGGGTAAACCTCATTAGTTTGAAAAATATCGTATTTGATACATATGGGTTGAGTTGTGTCACCCCCCAAAACATTGATATCCTAACTCCCAGTACCTCTGAATGTGACCCTGTTTGGAAATTGGGTCTGTACAGATGTAATCAAGTTAAGATAAGGTTATTAGGAGGGGCCCTAATCCAATATGACTGGTGACCTTGTAAGAATAGGAGAAGACAGAGCCACACAGAAAGAATGCCATGTCACAGCAGAGGCAGAGATTAGAGATGCAACTGCAAGCCAAGGAACATCAAGGATTGTTCTCCACTCCTGAAAGCTAGGAATAGACAAGGAAGGATTCTACCCAGAGCTTCAGAGAGATCATGGCCCTGCTAGCACCTTGATTTTGAATTTCTAGTCTCCAGAACTGTGAAAGAATAAATGTCTTTTGTTTTAAGCCACTCAGTTTGTGGTCCTTTGTCATGGCAGCCCTAGGAAAGAAACATATTAACCTTAATTTTTCTAATGTGTCCATTAGCAATTAATAACATGAGAGATATTGTGCTCTGTGCTAAATAGCATAAGAGAATAAAAGTTATTGCACATAATAATGTAATTTTTTCCCCTATCCCACATTGATACTATGGTGTTAAACCCTGTTTGGTTCTATTACTGCAGTTTGAATCCAACAAGGGCAGTATGCGTTTGAAATATACAAGACAAGTTCCTACACTTAGTTTATTTCACTTTAAACACCAAGTTACTAATATGAAAGGAAGAAAAATCACAAGCAGGTTTCTATGCTTTCCATTGTAAACCAAAAGTAAAGGATATTTACTCACTGTTACACTTTCACAACAGAATGATTTATTTGTGGTCCATTGCCCAGTTTCAAAGGTTGTTGCTTAATTATTCTGAGTATATTTTAAGGTTTAAAACCCACCATAAATTAGTTAGGTGAATTTCTAAGTTAAACCAAGGCTTTTTGGTTTAGATTTGATCAAAGAGTTTCCTGGTCATGACAAGAATGAGCTGGGAGCACAGAGCCGACAACTTGGATGTGATCGCTTACAGCAGAGATGGGTTCTGAAGCACAAATAAATCGGGAACAGTGTGCTTGAGCCTTATGTAAGGCTTGTCTACATCGTATTCAAATCATTTGAGAGAGCGTGGCACTATTCAGCACAAGAGTCCACAATGTAGAAAGGACTTGAAATTGGAAACTAGCATTTTGAATTGCTTATTTAAGCCTTGTGAGATGTTATTTTTTAAGCAGTTCACATTTTTCTTTTGTGTAAGTTATATGGACTACTTGTTTTTACTCTCTCTGGTCAGTTCATTTTGTTTATGGATTTATTTCTGCTTCCATGTGAAGTCACGGTTTATATTTTTAACCTAAAATAAATGGTTTGCGGTCATGTTTTATATTTTTAACTCTTTCATCTGACCTATCCGGTATCAACTTCTCAGTTAATGTTCTCTTTATACCCTCACTTTAAATAAAGAGTTTAATAGCTGGAACGATTTGATACATACCTATATTAAACATTAGGATGCTCAGATTAAAACACTGTTATACAGAATTTCATAAACTTAGGGAACATGCATATTGACGATGGACGAAGAGAACTTTCTGAATAATGGTGTTAAACATCAACCAGTAGGTGGCGAAACTGGCAATAAGAAGCTTTTTGTTTGGCAGACTGGAGAATGAAGAAGGAAAGAAAACACAGGCCTTTCGGACTCCTGATACCATCTCCATTCTCTGCATCTGATCTTTTCTCTTCCTGGTGCCACCCTGCTTGTAGAATCCAACCAGGCAAACCTGCCAAAAGGATCATTCGTTGGCTCGTAGAAGTGGGAAACATCTTGGAAAGTGAAAAGTCCTTTCACTTTCTGTGAATACGTTTGGAAGGTGGTTGGGTTGCTGGAAGGTCTCAGACACAGATCTAGGATTCAAATCCAGGACTCCTGCCTCAGGCTGGTGTTCCCTGCACTGTCTCAGCATTACCCAAAGACAAATATTAATAGTTAATGCCCCATATTTCCTGGGAATGCTTACCCTTATGCTTTAAAATGCAATCTAATAAAGAACAGTTTCACTCTTCACAACTGAAAGAGTATCCAGGACATTCCCAGGGTATATAACCCTAGTCAATGACAGTAGCACAGACCTGTCCTGAGACTGGGGTGATAGCCAAGATGTCACAAGGAATTAGTCTGGGTAAATCCATAAAGCGAGACTGTAGGAGCAAAGGAAGAGAAAAACCAAGAAGCTTTTCTTTCTCCGGGAATAGGGGATCTTCTTTTGGCTGCCCCGTTTGCAGAAGTATAATTTCTTTTCCAGCTCTGTCCTCTCATTTCCTCACTCGCTTGCTCCGTGTAAGAGGCATGAAGTCTTTCAATTCCTCTTAAGTAATTTTGGAGGTTTAAGACAAGGTTCTGAGAAGGTTTCTAAGCCAAAATGTTGTAGAATTAGTATGGATTTCTATGAGAACATATATGCCAGGTCAATCTATACCCTGTGTCCATCCAGGCAAGAACACCTCCCTACCACTGCCCATGGACAAAAGGGGACTCTGTCTCAACCATCAGGAGGGCAGGAAGGAACATCCCCCTTCATTTCCTCATGCCTGGATAAGAAATTTGTACCAAAGCACCCATTCCTACACGAGAAGTTGGCACCGTGGCTGATTGGATGTGATAAATGGAGAAATAAAAATAGCCAGGTGGGTGGAGAGTGCCTGTAGTCCCAGCTATTTGGGGGCTGGGCCAAAGGATCCTTTGAGCCCAGGAGTTAACAGTCCAGCCTGGGCAACATAATGAGATACCGTGTCTAAAAAAAAAAATAAGTAAATAACTAAAAATAATTCGATTTTCTCTTTTTTGTGTGTGTGCTTAGGAATTAATGCTTTTAGACTAGGAATGAGACAAAATAAGGAAGGTGTCAGTGTCCCTCTATATTTGTTCTTGAGCCCTAGTATGTAAGCTGCTGTGCTTCTAGTAAACTTTTTTTCTCTTGGTGCTTTATTTGTCAAAGATTCTTAGAGATAAAAATAGTTAAGCACGTGCAACTTGTTTGTCCTCTTGTCCTTTTCTCTCAGGATTTATTCCTGCTGATGAATTTAAAACTGTAGCTGCTTGTGTGTACGCGCGGGTGTACGAGTCTGTGCGTAGCATTTGAGAAAGTGCGGCCATCTATAGCAGGATTGGCTGCCAGGCAAAGGTTATAGACCTTGAGAAACCCACCCACCCCGGCGTCAGGACCGTGGGCCTGAAGGTTGCCATATACAACTCAGCGTCCCAGCCCTAACCCGGTGCCCAAAGTGTTAGGGGCAGAGGGAAAACATAGACTTAACTATTTTAGAGCCCCAACAGCCCCCCACCGGCCCCTTCACTGGCCCGCTGAGTTCTGTCTGGCCCTGGCCACAGACGGGAGGGTGTTCAGGTGGAAACCGGCCGGGGTGCGCGCGCGCGCGCCCGTGTTTTGCGTGGACACCTAGGAATGCAACTTGAAAGTAAACACGACGCTGGGGCGTCCCTCGACACTCCTTAAAGAATGTGCAGTCGCCTCCCTTCGCAGCAGGGCAGCGGCTGAGGTCCCACTGCCGGGGGTCGGCATCGGCCTCGGCCCTCTCCCCGGCGGCCGGACGGTGACACGGGGTGTGCACACCCGCGCGCGCACACACACGGGTAGAAAGGGTCGAAGCGATTCCCGGCGCTTTTCCAGCCCTTGTTTTCCGGGCGCACCCACCCGGCAGCCGCCCCTCTGCGCCCCGCCGCCCGCCCGGCGCGGCCGCGAGCCGCTCCCCCAGCCCCCGGCGGGCCCCGGCGCCCCGCGAGCCCGCGCCGCAGGCCCGAGGAGGCCCCTCGCACACCCACCGCGCGCGGCCGCGCGGGAGGCCTGCGCAGCCCGCGCCACCCACCGGCCGGGCCCGGCGGGCGGAGCGCAGCGGAGCGGGCGGGTGGCCGGCCCGGGCGCGCCCTCCCCAGCCCGGGCCCTGCGCGCCATGCGTCCCCGGCGGGGCGCGCCGCTCCGGGGCGGCCGCGGCGCCTTTAACCGGGAAAGGCGAGCCGGGCGGAGGGGGCGGCCGGCGGCTCAGAGGAGGGCTCTTTCTTTCTTCTTTTTTTGAATGAACGGTGTGACGTACGTACAGGAAACCAGTCGGTTTGTGCGGAGAATGAAGTAAGAGGCCAAGCCCCCCCGCCCCGCGCCCGCCCCCTTCCTCCCGCCCCCGCGCCCGCCCCCGCCCCGCGCGCCCGCCCGCCCGCCCGCCGCGCTCCCGCCCGCAGCTCTCGGTGTCCCCGCCGAGCCGCCGCCGCCGCCAGCGAAGGTGCCTGGGCGCCGGGCCCTCCCCGCGGCGGCCGTCAGCGCTCGGAGCGGGCTGCGCGGCGGGAGCTCGGGAGGCGGCCGCCGCCGCGCAGGAGCAGCAGGAGGAGAAAGGGTGCGCAGCCCGGAGGCGGGGTGCGCCGGTGGGGTGCAGCGGAAGAGGGGGTCCAGGGGGGAGAACTTCGTAGCAGTCATCCTTTTTAGGAAAAGAGGGAAAAAATAAAACCCTCCCCCACCACCTCCTCCTCCCCACCCCGCGCCGCACCACACACAGCGCGCGGGCTTCTCGCGCTCGGCACCGGCGGGCCGGGCGCGTCCTGCCGTCATTTATCAAGCAGCTTTTCGGAAAATGCATTTGCTGTTCGGAGTTTAATCAGAAGAGGATTCCTGCCCCCGTCCCCGGCTCCTCCATCGTCCCCCCTCCCCTGTCTCTGTCGTGGAGGCGTGAAGCGGTCCCGTGGATGGAGGTCCGGCTCTGCGCCCGCGCGTGTCTGTGCGTGTGTAAATTGCCGAGAAGGGGAAAAATCACAGGACTTCTGCAAATACTGGACTGGAAATTGTAATTCATCTGCCGCCGCCGCTGCCTTCTTCTCTCGTGCTCTTGAGATCTCCGGTTGGGATTCCTACGGACTGACATTTCTGTGAAGCCCAAGTCTGGGAATCAATCTGGAAATCCTCCTCGTTTTTACTCCCCCCTACTCCTGATTCATTTGGAAGTTTCAAAGCAGCTATAAACGGAGAGTTCTGAAGATTGATGGGATCGTTGCCTTATGCATTTGTTTTTGGTTTGACAAAAAAGGAAACTTGACAGAGGATCATGCTGTCCTTAAAAAATACAAGTAAGTTCTTTGCACAGGAAGTTGGTTTAATGTAACTTTCAATGGAAACATTTGAGATTTTAACTTTAAGTGCATTCGAGTAAATTTAATTTCCAGGCAGTTTAATACATTTTATCTGTGTAACTTGTAGTGTGTATGCCCTGCTTTCACCCACCGTATAAAGGAAAAATGCACCTGATTTTGACTTACTAGTTTTTTTTTTTAACCTTTCAGCGTCACGGAGGAAGTAGACTGATATTAACAATCTTATTAATAATAATGTGCCTCATGAAATAAAGATCCGAAAGGAATTTGGATAAAAATTTCCTGCATCTCCTGCCAAGGGGAAACACCAGAATCAAGTGTTCCGCGTGACTGAAGACACCCCCTCATCCAAGAATGCAAAGCACATCCAATAAAATAGCTGGATTATAACTATTCCTCTTTCTTTGGGGGCCGTGGGGTGGGAGCGGGGGCGAGAGGTGCTGTTGGTACCCGGCTGCTCTTCCTCGGGGGAAGGATGGCGCAAGCTGGGAGAACAGGGTATGATAACTGGGAGATAGTGATGAAGTACATCCACTATAAGCTGGCACAGAGGGGCTACGAGTGGGATGCCGGAGACGTGGGCGCTGCGCCCCCGGGGGCCGCCCCCGCGCCGGGCATCTTCTCCTCCCAGCCCGGAGGCACCCCGCCTCCCGCTGCGCCTCGGGACCCGGCCGCCAGGACCTCGCCCCCGGCCGCCCACGCCGCCGCCGCGGGGCCTGCGCTCAGCCCGGTGCCATCTGTGGTCCACCTGACCCTCCGCCAGGCGGGCGATGACTTCTCCCGCCGCTACCGCCGCGACTTCGCCGAGATGTCCAGCCAGCTGCACCTGACGCCCTTCACCGCGAGGGGACGCTTTGCCACGGTGGTGGAGGAGCTCTTCAGGGATGGGGTGAACTGGGGGAGGATTGTGGCCTTCTTTGAGTTCGGTGGGGTCATGTGTGTGGAGAGCGTCAACCGGGAGATGTCGCCCCTGGTGGACAACATCGCCCTGTGGATGACTGAGTACCTGAACCGGCACCTGCACACCTGGATCCAGGATAACGGAGGCTGGGTAGGTGCATGTCTGATTGAATGGGAGTCCGGGCTGAGGTCTCAGGTTTGAGATGTGGCGGTTGGCATGTGGGTGGACTCCTGGGGCAAGGGCAGGCTGTGGAGCCTGTGAGATGGAATCAGGTTTCCCTCCCTCTTCCTCTGGACAGAGCGCTCCTTGCCAACCCGACTGTGATAACTCCTTCCAGCCAAAAGTGTTTAACTTGCTAGCCAGCCTTTGAGATTCAGAGATCCAGCATTTGCGATCCAGTAGGATTTTGTGATAAATGGTGTCCCTTCAGTGTTTATCAAACCTGGGGTCCAGCATCACAGCATCACAGTTTACATGGCCTGAGTTGCGTGTTGAAACCAGAGGTTTCTGGGACTACTTAGGAACCAGACCTCTAGGTTGGGTCTTGATAACCTGCGTCCTAAACAAGCTCCGCTTGAACAAGCTCCGCTTGAACAAGCTCCTTGTGTGCTAAAATTTGAGAACTATCCGATTAGAAGAACAGACTCCACCGGAGGACCAAGGATGTGTTTTTTCTGACTCACTTGGTAAAGTTTTCCAAAAGAGGGAAACCAATATAGCTCCTTTCCCTGGAAAACTTAAGTTGTGTTTGTAAAGAGGTAAATTCACATTCCAAGGTTCTTGGGCTGGAATCTACAGTGTGTGCCATATTCCCAGTGGGCACGATCAGGTGTCTTGAACATTAGGCTATGGATGCTTTACTTTATCTCATCAGTGCTAGTATTTGCATTGGCTGCCTACTTTGTGTTCTGTAATTCACGTGTGGTTTAAAAGTTTACTGGAATTTTAGTATCTTTTACCTTGCACCACCCTGAATCTACATAATTTTGTGGTCTCCTCTGCTGAAAAAATATGCATCCAAGGTATCCATGTAAAGTGTAGAATTGATTCTTAGCTGTGGATTCTCTCATGACCTGACTTTAGTTGAAGTGATTGATACCTGTGGCTTTGAAGAACATCTGTGAGATGATTTTTTTTTTTCTGGTACTGCACTAGATAGAGCTTCTATCATTTTACCATACGGTTCTACTTTTCTGTGATTCTTGGGGGAGGGGTGCAAATCCTAAGACTTAAAGATTATAATTAAGACCTACATCTTATATCTAAAATGATTAATTTTTGAAAAAGTGATAATTCTCTTAAGTTTCCTTTTAGGCTTTTGGTTTTAATCTGAAGAGTTGTCTTTGAAAAGGGATGCAATTTAGTGCTTCCTTTTGTAGTGTCTTGGGAGAATGACTAATGTTATTATTTTATAGGACGGAACAGGAGTAAAAAGCCTAGAAATGACTGCAAGTGGATTAGATGTCAAGAAGCACATTACATGTTTTTATTACATTTTACGAAGTATGCTAATATTAAGGGGCCAAAAAGAGAAAAGGCCAAGAAAAGTAGATGATTGATGTGAACATACGATCTTATTTGACCAAAGTTGACAAAATATTTATGCCACTGTTCAGTGTTTAAAAGTAAAATTAACTAAAATATTCCAATTTAAATCTCTAAAAATTGAATGTTCTTTGTGAATTGTTTGTTTGTTGAGATCACACATCATCAGATCTTTAGTAATTCTGGAAGAATTTGCCAAAGGGTGGAAAGAATATTTTTGTTAAATATTTGGTTAAGTAGGTGGTTTGATTTTTAACCACCATAACCAAAGAGATAGGGACTTCCAGACTCCAAAAGGATCATTTTAAAACCAAAGTAAAGCTGATTTGATAGTTTAACTATTTCATATTTTTATAAGAAAAAGTCATCTTTAAAAATTTTCTTTCTAGTTGAAAGAAATCCAAGGTTGTAATGGTCATCTATCAAGTAGGTTAATAAAAAGGTGGGAAACAGTGACATGTTTATGATGGAAATTAAGATATAACCTTTCTCTTTGTTGTCTAGTTGCAGAATGTTAACATATCATACGACTGAGGTTTCTTTTTAAGTAAAAAAGCTCACTTTTTCCTCTTTTCACAATAGAGTTTTCATAGTAGAGCTTATCTTTGTGGTCAACAGGTATCTGAGGTTGATAAATGTAGAGGCTACATTTTATGATGCCAAACCACAATGACATACTGTAGAACAGGATAAAAAAGTTTTGAAAAAAAAAACCTTTTATAGTAAAAATAAATCATATAAAAGCACACATGGCTGTTGGTAAAATGTGTAATAGTTTTCAGAACAACACATAGGTTGATGACCATATAGGATAACAAAGGAATTTTGATTCCTTTGGATAGGCATAAAAAAAAATACCAGGAAATACAATCATAGGTGGGCACTGGAATAAAAGTGGTAGCATTTGAGAGTTATGAATGACTTGCCTATCATTTCCTATGCACATTACTAATCTAAATTTTAATTTTAGATGTTTGGCATACAGTTTCCTCGAAATTTGTACTGGTCAGGTTTGCATCTCTAATAATATGTTGCATCTTACAGTGTAAAGTGGTCTTAATGGTAAAGTTTCAGAAGAGAGCTAGCATATTTTCTTGACATGGAAGAGTAATCTACACTGTTCAGAGCTCAGTGGATCAGCTCATCCTGGATACTCCAGGCTTTAGACTTCAAGTCGCTTCTTTTTCTTTGCTGCTGCTCCTGCAAAACCAGAACCTTCTGAGGCTGAGGAACACTGTTTCATTCCGTGTTCCATAACATGGAGAAATAAGGTCCTTGGAATGATCAGCCTCTGATAGATTGTCCCAGAAGCCTATAAATTAAATAAAGACTAAAGAAGTAATTGAGTGTAGAGCGGGGAGTGGCTTTATTCCTAAGCCTGAATAAGGCTTTGTGTGGCATCCAGAGAAAGGATAAAAGGAGCAGCAAGAGAGCAGCAGTTGTAGAAAATGTTGAGTACCTTGCTGCTCAAAGTGTGACTCACAGACCAGCAACATGTGCATTTCCTGGGAAATTCTTAGAAATGCAGACCCCCAGGTTCCACCCCAGAGCTATTGAGTCAGGAGTTATGGTTTGTTTGTACATGAGAGATGCTGACTTCTATCCTTGATTCCTGGGGCATCTTTTTGGAAGAATCTCAACATGGGATGGATTCTGCATTGTCTCTTTCCAGTGGCCTCACAGGTCCGTAGAATTACCTGGGATACTGAATATTTCCCAGATGTCTACTAGAGTGATCTGACCCTGGGAGGAAATAGATTGGAATGAAGGAGAGATGGGAGGTAATTACTATACGCTCAGTCTTAATGTCTTTCATGGTAGTTACACAATTTGTATTGGCATCACTGGTCCCATTAAAAAGTGAGGTAGCTTTTCTTCTTCAATTAAAGGCAAGAGAGTTAGCTCTTTTAATAGCTCTACAAGTTATGATTTTGTCCCCTCATAACACAGTTTAAATTCTGTGTGTAACTTTAGTAACCTTGCTACTGCTTTGGGACAAAGGGACTCTTGCAGGCAAAAGGTTGAGATATGAGCAAGTGATGGTGAGTGAAAATGGTTAGCATCCTTCAAACTGAGTACTGTGATGACATTCACCTTCAGATCTTAGCGGGGAGTGAGATGGAGACTACTAGAAGAATGACGTGATTCAACCAGAGATTGGCCTCATTTTGTTGATGAGATGGTAGTCCGATGGGCTTTTTTTGTCATTTTTGTTTTGTTTTTATTTATTTATTTTTTGGTCTTTTGGTCTTTAGGAAGATAGGAACTTCTCCTCACCCAGTAGAGGTCAGCTTCCTTTTTATTAGTTAGCAAGCAGTTTTTCTTTTCTGAACGCAGTCCACATCCAGAAAAACATTTGATTAACTCATGCCAGTGTACAAATTATATGAAAAAGCATCATTTTTTCTGGTAGCTTAAGTATCAGCTGCTTATGGCCAATTTTGGCAGCAAAATGATAAGATTAAAAATAGCCTGAAGATCATCTAGTCTTAAATAATATATTTAATGATGAACTTTCCTTGGGAAAGTGTATCTTTCTGCCTGCTAAGAATCACATGACCCCTTTCAATAATTTATTTTGTAGGAAAAAACATTATTTCTCCTTGAGTTTTCAGTCATGTGCTGTTGAGTGATTATATTTCTGGACCTTGGTAAAATTTTATAGTTCACTCAGTTCTCTTTTCTGTTTTAAGACCTTAGTTGCTATTTAGTATCTGTTGAAAACATGGCTTTTCTTTTGTGCACCCTGTTACTTTTAGTTGTGCTTTCTAATGAGAACTGATTGCTCTTTTTAGCAGTCCTTGATTGAACTGGGACATTTCAGATTGCTTAAGTGTCATTAGGCTGCGTAGCATACCAGGTAACAGAAAGCCACAGATTTAAAAAAAGAAAAGAAAGAAAGAAAGAAGGCCAAATTCTTGTAGTTTTTTTCTTATCTCTGCTCTTAGTCCTATTCCACTTTTTGGAGGGATGAGAACCTCACTCATAACCAAGTGTGTGGGTGCTGCACGTGTTAATAATGGGTGTCTCCCACCCAACACACCTCCCCACCTGTTTCTAAGGTCGCTCATCGTGTCTTAGCAGTAGTGTAGCAAAGCAGTATCTCAGCAGAAGTGCATTTGTGCTGGAAAACAACACTGTCTTTGTAGTGTACAAGTAGAAAGTTTTCTTTTCCCCCCAGAGATACATTGTATTTGAGGTTCAAAGGTTGCCAAACCTTTTTAAGGTAATCTAATATCACCTTATTCAGGTATAGCAGTAAACTCTCAGTCTGGGCACCCTTTTCCCCAGCTACCTATAGGAGACCACTCAGGGAATTTACTTCACTGTGAGGTTTGTCTTTCATTCCTCGTGGTTTGGTTCAGACATTAGTGCTTGACGTCTAAACAAGGTTAATGATGGAGATCATCCCGGGACTAAGACAGTTATTCGACTAGACGTGATTGCAAGTCTTACATGTGTCTGGCCCTGGGTGAGGTTGGGGGCATGGGAAGGAGGGCTTTGCCCCTGCCCTGGATGAACTCCCAGGCTAGTGTAAGCGTCAGTTACCACACAGCCCAATAAGCATCATCCTAGACTCTGAGCCTTAGAGGGAGAAAGAAAATTCCTGGGTGTATGTTATTTTGCATGCACTTTGATCTTTGCCTTAAAAAGTTATTTCTAACCATATGGCTGTTCATGTGTGCATTAGGCCTAATTTAAATAGGGTGCAAAATATAGATAGTTTTAAAAATACTATATAACACAGACATATGCTTAACAGAACTGAAAGGGAAGGGGAGTTCCCTTTGTTAAACATTAATCCACTAAGCAGTCTTTATGCACATTAAGAAGACTTAATAAACACCAGTCTACGGTTTCTAAAGTATTTCATTAATTCTTTTTCAGTAAAGGACGAGCAAGGTTCTGATTAGACCAATTAGAACAGGGTAATTTGAAGAACGATCTTTCTTAAATAACTCTTTCTTGTATACAGAAAATTACAAGTAGATTTGGAACCAGAATAGGGGCTCTTCCTTTGGGAGAAAAAAAAAGTTTTTGTTTTGCTTTGTTTTTAGGTTGTATTACCATTCTATTTATCAACATGCCTCTCTTTCACTACGCTATTTACAGAAATTCACAGTCCACCGTACCATTTATGTTCCTAAAGAGCAGGTGTTTATCTTCTGACGTCTTGCACTCATGGTCTTCTTTCTTTAAATGGAGACTGTAAAACTTTTAAAATGACAACAAAGCTGTTTTCATTTTAAAACATATTTTTGTAGGTTGCCACTTGTTCCGACATAGGCCCAATTCTATAGTACCAACACGGTTTCTCTGCTCTCTATTTGCCAGACAAAAGATAAACCCATCTGTTCTTTGGTGAGGATGAGGATTGAATGATTATTCTCAACTCTTCAAAGCTGTTTAGTGTTTCTCATAGGTACCACCACTGCCATGATTGTCTCTACCTGTTTTGTCGTTCGACCAAAGGGAGACCTCCTAGGTGTGGCTCCTTGTTAATCTTCTAGTACATGAAGGGTGGGATTCAAGTGAAGAAAATAGCAATATGCCTAGATACCAGCAAGAGGGTGAAATGGGTCTAACCAAAGTGAGAGTATAATCCCTACTCTAGACTTACTGCAGGCAGTTTGGCAAGTAAAACTTCTGCTAACATGGCTGGGCACCTTGGCTCATGCCTGTAATCCTAGCACCCTGGGAGGCCGAGGCAGGAGGATCGCTCACGGCCAGGAGTTGTTGCTATGAGCTATGATGATGCCACTGCACTCTAGCCTGGGCAACAGAGCGAGACTGTGTCTCAAAAAAACAAAAAATCCTCTGTTTACACAAACTATCCTTTCTGTTAGCAGAAACTGTCCTTTGCCTCCAGAGGTTAAAAATTTCAACCTTGCGCAGGGAAAAGGTAGTACCTGCTGGCAGAATTTTTACTTGCTTCACTCCCTGTACTGCAAGATCATAGTGGGGTTATACTTGAGCCTTCGATAAATTTTGACTAACTAAACTAAAATAGCTTGTAGTTAGGACTACTTCCCCAAACACCCTCTTAAATATGTTAGAAAGGGAATCTCCCTGACTTGCTATGCTGGTGTGGCCATTTGTAGCAATATACTGAGAGCTACTTGGGTAATTTTCTTGGGCGATCCGCCACATTCCATGAGCAGGTTAACTATGGGATGCACCTTCTCTTACACGTTGCACGGGGGGGCACATGCTGTCAATGGGGACATTTGCGTTTCCATTCTGCTGCTTGTTTTGCCTTCCGAATTTCAGGGATGGAACCATATTCCATTTTTAGTTAATAATCAGCTCTCTTGGGCTTCAGCATAATGAGTCAGAAGCTTATGACCGACTCCACTCTGTTCTTTCTCATGTCTCCCGAAAACAACCCGAGAACCCACCGTGTCAAGTGAAGCTTTAATTTTTCAAAGGAGATTTTTTTCCATTGAGACTAATACATCTTTTCTTGTGACAGTTCCAATTACTGTATTTCTCTATTTTTAACTGTTGAAAAGACAGTTAAGCTGCAAAGGAATACAGAGAGTTTATGAATTCTAATGCTTAGAACACCAAACAAAGGATCAGCGTTGCACACTGTCCTTTCTTGACTTCTCCAGCTCTCCATAGCAGATAACTAAGATTCCGTCTGCTTTACAGCACGATGAATGGTATATCTACGTATTCACCCTGAAATTGAACTGCAGTCAGATACTCCTCTCTACTTCATTGGAATTTTCTATGAAAATATGGGACAAATACTTAGTCCTCTTAATTCAATGCCTATCTGATATATCTCTATATACACATAGATACCTTTCTTACAATTATAATAGGAATACAATTAATTACAAATTTTGTCATCAGCTTTAAATATTGATTTGTTATCTTTTTTTTTTTTTAAAAAAAAAGCAACTCCATAAGAATGGCAGCATTGGCACTTCTGGCTCTCAAATTTTAGTGCTATCTCCTGGCTATTTTCTTGATGGATTTCAGCCAGCATATGTATTTTTTTAAACACCAAAAACACAGAGAGGAGTGTGGAGGTATTTTATAACAAAATTGTAAGTATGGTGAGACAGAACCACTTAAAATATTAAAGTGACAGTGTAAGAAGAAAATGATTTGAAGAAGTCTTCATTGAAAAAATGAGCAATTATCCATGAAACTTAACCCTGAGTTCTCAGTAACCAGGGCAGTGACGGGAATGGAAAGGATTGTAAGGACCTGGTTACTTTGGAAAGCACGCACACTAACTTTTTCCATTGAGAAAAACATTTATTGAGGGTCTACTATGTGCAAAGCTCTGTGCCACGTGTTTTAGTTAAGTGAAAAATGCATAAGATGACTTTCTTCAAGGAACTTGCCAACCAGTAGGGGACTAAGACAAGTACATAAATTGCTGTCATCCTCAACAATCTTTTGTGGACAGAGAGATCCAATCCAGCTAGCAGGGTATCTGCAGAGTTTCTTGCAGGAGGTAATTTTGAGACAACCTTTGGAGAACGGAGATGCGGGGAGTGGGCATTTCAGGTAGCGGGAACCAGCGGGAGTGTCTGAGGTGTGTTTGGAGAATTGTAAAGAGTCTGACTTGACGGGGGCATAGAGAACGCTCACGAGATAAGGCTGTAGCTGGAGAACTTATCACTGGGTCCTAACTTGAGAGGTTTGTACAGTTGGCTCCCCGCATCTGTGAGTTCCACCAACCTAGGGTGGAAAATATTTGGAGGAAGAAAAAAGTCTGTACTGAACATGTTCAGACTTCTTTTTGGTCATTATTCCCTAAACAATATAATCTAACGGATATCTAGATAGCATTTACATTGTATAAGCAGTCGTATACGTAATCGAGAGATATTTAAAGTATACAGGAGGATGTGCATAGGTTATATGTGAATACTACGCCATTTTATATCAGGGACTTGCGCATCCCTGGATTTTGTTACCCGAGGGAAGTCCTGGAGCCAATCCCCCAAGGAAACTGAGGGACGATTGTGTTTAACTGTGTAGGGATGAGGACTCAAGTGCCACCCCAGCTGGCTCAAAGAATGGTACTCTCTTTCAAAGAGAAAGGAAAGATAAGAACACTTACTGTTTTGTGCAATAAATGTGATTAACTTAACTTTGGACATTTTCAACTTGAACTTCCAGTATGATATCCAAGTGGAAATGCCTTGTAAGAAGTTGGACATAAGGATCTGGAGCTCAAAAGCGAAACTGAGGTTGGAATATAATATGCCTTTTCCGCCAAACCATGTAGATTTCCCTTTTTCTTCTTTCGTTTCCATAAGTGGGCCTAACTGCTACTGCTGATTCTGCCTTCTTTGCTGTTTGCACACCACCTTTCCCCAAAAGTGCTCTGTAGACTTGTATGGATTGGATTAATGTCGTTAACTTGAAGCTTTCCTGTTCAAAGTTTGGCTTCCCACCACCAGTTTGTCAACTTAACAAATAATTACACTTGAGTCAAATTAGTATTCTTAAAAAATACTCTGATAGTATCCTCCACTTGTGTCTCTCGGTCTTACAAAATCAAGGTGTCCTGCTTCACTGGGATTTCCTCATTTAATAAAATATTTCCCCTATTAAATTCAGCTTGGCACCTAGCATAGCAGGTAATATGCACACATGATGATTATTTATTGAAAGAATGAATTCATAGACTGATTATGTGAGGAAGACTTTGGGCATCTAATTCACCCAAACCAGCTAATGTTCTCCCACTTCTCTTATTATAGTGTGTGTATATATCCCAAATATCCCATCCTACAGGTTCATTAATATTCAGTAGAAATGAAAAAAGAAAAATACCTAGTCTTTTGATTTCATCCTTTTCATTGAATTGAAGAAGTTTGTCATTCATACCTAAAGAGAAATCTTCTATATTTTGCTTTATATCAAACATTCAACATTTATTAGTTCTTAATGCTAATATTAGACACCAGCCTGCTGGTTGTCACATTGTATCTGTTTATACAAAGGTTGTACACACACAATCTACATATATGTGCCTACTTGCTTTCATTCCTCGTGTTTCCTATCTGAAGACTAACCCAGACTGAGAAGGTCTTGAAGCCTGAGATTATTTGTCTCCTTATCATTAAAGAAAGCAGGGCTTGCCCAAGGTCCTCACAGTGGGAGCGAGGTAGATTTTAACCCTGATCGGTGTTGTAGCTCAAATATGAAAAGAACTACAGCATAAAACTCAACAAGGATAGAGGATTCCCCAATTCTTTTCCCATAAACACAAGCAGCCAATTGAAGGTGGAAGTCAGTACAGCATTCCCAGAGGTGAGAAAGCCTAAGATTTTATTTCTAAAGACACTGATCATCAAGAAGACCACCAGAGCTGTCTTGGATAAAACTATCAGCCTGGCAGCTTTTGGCTAAGTTCTCTGTTCTAGTTCCAGTAAGCATCACAGCCTATCTGTGATTGTAAGAACTGGTGGAATTTGTGTTTTGGAATTTGTATTCTGTCATCTGTTTGAGAAAGATTGTATGATTTGTTTACTTATAATGAAGCTGGACCACACTTCTCCAGGGGCTTTTTAAAAAGATGAATGTGTCAGCTTGCAGATTGGTCCCCATGAATGAAACCACAAGCAAATTCTCTTCTCTCCCCCATCCTCCCTTCCTCCCTCTCGTTTCTTCAGTGGCCATCTGTGCGTTATGTCCCCATTGCCGGCCCCTCTTCAAGTGGCTTATCTATGACTGAATTCAGAAACTTCAAATTATAAAGGACACCCAGATAATTGGCCTGTTCTCCAAAGTATCTGTCCCCTGTGCTGCTGCCAGATTCCTTCTTAATGAATACATCCAGTGACAGTGGGATTCTTGAGCTGGTCTGTATCTGTGAGAAAATGAGCTCCCCTGCTTTGTAACAGCTTGCGGCTCGGGGGAAAAAAATGACAGCCATTGCACAAGTTTTCTTTGAATGTAGTTTTCTTTCCCATAAATGATACTTTGAGAATACAGTTAAGGGGTTATTAGTTTTCTATTTCATGCTTGGCCTGTGTGTGAGAATAACACAAGCTGTCACTGCAAATCAGTAGCTAAACACACTTTGTCTGGTTAATGTGAGTATTTGATATTTGGCTCAATTAAAAATTAACTGATGAAAGTACATGTCATTGGAATTTGAAAATACCTTTTGTAAGGAATACTTAAAGGGCATGACCAATGAATAAATTAGTGGTTTCAAAATATGAAGAATTTAGGGAGATTTAATATGAGTTGGAACACTTGACTCTCTAAAACCTCTCTATCTGTTTGGCATAGCAGGGTATTAAAGAGGAGTGTCCTCATTGTATTGTTAAGGACCCACTGCATCTCTGCATTTTTTAGTGAATAATTGCTTTTTGCACTGGGTTGTACCATTAAAGCAGACAGAACAAGAGATAAGTTATTCATTTATACCACACATTTTAGTGAGCCAGGCCCTGGAGAAGTAGGGAGAAGTGGGAGCCAGAGAAGCATGGCTGACAGTCTAGGGGGTGGGGACCACGCCACAGCAGCTGCAGGAGGGCATGCTTACAGTCGGGAGAGAAGAAATGCCTCAACAGTAAGAGTAGTCACTGGCGTCAAGGAAGTCTTCCCAGGACGGGGAAGGGAGCCCAAAGGATGAGCAGGAGTTAACCTGTGAGGTGTGTAGGAAGAGCCAAGTGTGGCCAGCAGACAGAACTTTGAGAACAAAGGCCAGAGGCAGAGACCACGTGGTGGGTTGCAGGGACTGCAGAGTCCAGCCTGGCTGGAGTGGGGAGAGCAAGAGGATGGGTCAGAAGGATGATGCTGGAGATGTACCACCTGGGAGGGTTTACGTACGATAGGTCACTCTGACTCCACTCCAGACCATTAACGAACCTGGGGAGAAATCAGTGACCAGACAGGTGGCTCTTTCAGTAAATGAGCAAGAGACCAGGTGGTAGTGGGAATGGCAAGGAACTGACAGCTTTGTGCAAGGACTAGACTGAAGCGCTTTTAGGAAGATGTAATGATTGACTAAATGCTTCAAAACATGGCACATTTCTTCTTCAACTTCAGTGGTCTTTTTCTATAGTTATTTTCAAAAGAATGTGGTCATTGCTCTGATTATATACAAGTATTTATTTTTCTTATTTCTCATTCTCTTAAAATTAACAATGCCTGGTTGAAAACCCTAGTTTGTTAGAATTCACATTGTAATAAATCTTCATTAACAATCAGTTAGCAAAAGTGTATCTGAAGAAATGATTCAATTATAAAAGGCAGTTTTTATAGAATTTTTGTCCAAGTGAAAAAAATTACAAGGGTCTCTGGCCTTTATTTAGGATTTTAAAATTTCCAAATGAATTCCGTATCTGTTGGCCCATTTGATACAATCAACAATCCTGAGCAAGGCAGGTATTATATTCCAACCTCTCCCTGCCTTCCTCTCCCCATACACTTTTTGTTGTTTGATTATTCCCACACGAAGGGGAAAGTCTGGCTGACAAAGCCACCTGAGAGCCAGTAAGCAAAGGAGGAGCTGGTGTGCACTCCTGGGCTTGGAGTCCAGTTCATGTTTCTTTATCCTGTGCTGCTTCTCTGGGTGTGTTTTATAAGGACGCAAGGGTGCCCAACAGAAAGTTAATCAAATATATTTGATTTTGAAAACTAATATACTCTACTGCTTTCTATCTCAAAAATCTTCAGGAAACTTGCAATGTAGTCTTTTGTTTCTGGTTATTTTCCCTCCTTTGACTCAGTCTTTGAAGCGTTTTCCATGCTTGCAGCAGAGGGGCACCTCACTGCAGATTTGTTCATAGTGCATTGAGACACCGTTTTCCTTTATTAAAAGTAAATAAATAAATGAAACCAGGCTCCTCTCTTTAGGTGACCAGTAAAAATTAGGCAAATGTATATTGAATTTAAAAAATGGTGGAGACTTCATAGGGTTTCCACAGTGTTCAAAGGCACGTTCAACTTCATTCATTGAACAAATATTTAATATAAAGAGCCTACTCTGTGCCAAGCAATATTCTAGGGGCTGGAGCTACAACAGAAAACATGGCAGTCAAGAACTCTCATAATTTCCTGTGAGCCTAAGGTTGTGGAGAAGTCAGAACAGTCAACAGGGAAATAATTAACCATATAACATAAGGCTGCAAAGTGAAGTCAACAGGGCAATGCAATGCAAGGGTGCTGATGGGTGGATATGAACTTCTTTGTTAGCGTTTGAGGTCCTCCTAGCAGTACGGCAGTGTACACAGAGGGAGGGTTAATGCTTTTCTTCATTAACAGCTGAAGACAGTGTTCTACCTTAAAAATCAATATATGTATTAGTGTAATACAGTCCCCATCTCAGTTTAAAATGAGTTACCATCCACGATACAGAATTAAAGAGACTTCTACTCTTTTTGGCTAAGATGTTTAGAGCATTCTTTCCCTTCCTTACTAATCCTTCTGTCCTTCTCCTTGCCCCCGCCTCCTTCATCCCATCAGTGGTCACTGCCCTCAGTCCGCCGAAGTCAGCAGGAAGGAAGGATATGAGCATTTATCGAACCCCCAATATATACTAGACCCTGGGTTTAACACTTTTAGGGATAGATTATTTAACCTCAATGACCTCTCCCTGAGGGTAGGAAGTGGAATTATAGATGAGGAAACAGTTCTGCAAAGTCAAGTAACTTTGTCTCGTAAGAGTCAAAAATCAGAATCCTTTATTTAGGCAGTGCAAGTGGTATTAACTTAAAGAAATTTTTAAAAATTTAAAACAGAAACCTATTAAAGGTAACAGTTTGATGCAGGTGACTGTTTGGTTTCTTTAGGAAGCCAATTAGTCATCTTTATTTTAGTAACTAAATAATTTCTCACAACACGGATTTTTAAAAGCTTTTTCATAGTTAAAAAATAAATGAAATTTTTAACTGAAACTCCCCCCACCCTTTGACTCCAAGAGTCTGTCTAAATAGCCTTTGAAAAATAAGTAGTAATCACTGCTTCATACCAAGACCAGGCACCTGATTCAGAAGCTCTTGCCGGGGGTCAGAGAGTATGTTGGAATAACAAACCCACGGTGCTTTCCTGGCTTTAGAGAAATGATCTCACTGTCAAATTGTAACCTGCCTAATGCCTTAATAAAAAGGAGGGGAAAGTCTGCGGTTTTACCTCTGGTGTTATCTTCATCCCTTCGTTGTTCTTATTTTAGGCATGACCTTAGTGTTTTTCCCAGAGCCCAGAGGTGGAATGACATGTTCCTCAAAGTTTACAAGATGATGATGTATCTGTTTTTATATTTAGCTGTAAATTTTATTCTACCTCTAAACAAACCCACCTTCATCAACCACTGGTGCAAGGGAGAGTTATTTCCATCCCCCTCAGTTTAATTTGGATACATCTGGCCTAGAACAGCACAGTGTTTCCATAATAACATTTGAACAGGATGCGCTTGTGTTGATTTGCAGGGCTAAAGGAGTTTCAGCATGGGCCAGGAAACTGTTTTCTTAAAAGAAATTTAAACACTAAGTTTGACAAAATAGGAAACTTACTTCCTTATGAAGCCTATCTTTTTTTCCTCTGCTTTCTCATTAATTTATATAAAATGTCTTGTGTTATTTAACATGTATAGGTAGACTATTTAAGTTCATGTGCAGAATTGGTAACTCAAATTCAGAAGGAGAAAAGCTAGTGTTTTAAGTGGTTTAATAAAGCATATATAAAAGAATTTAAATTCAACATTTTTCCTAGGCACAACATGTTATGTCTTTTTAGAGTAGACCCTCATGGTATTTCATAAGGAAGCAAAAAAGGAAGAGAAATTATTATTCAGGCAGAGGGACAATAGTAACCTTTCATTAAGTGAGACAGAGTTCACCACCAGGCTCCCCAAACCCTGGGCTCTGAGTTAGTTGAACTGAACAAGCCACCAACTATTTCCTCTCTCTTTTATGGACCAGACTGCTTTAAAAATGTTGGTCCAATATAATCTAAAATGTTTTATTTATAAGCTATAACCCAACATTGTAATATTTAAAAGGCTGCACTATGTATTTTTATAAATCCTTAAAATCCTAATGAATTCAGATAATCGGTATCTTTGTTCTTTTAACAGCTTTCTATGTGACCTCTTAGCTACAGAGATTGATTTCAGGACAAGGGAAGAGTAGACTGGGATTCTGTGCCTTGGACGGGCTGACTGGTTTCCCTGCTTTTCTGGCTTCAGTTCCCTTTGGAATTATTCATAGTGTCCACTGAGAAGCAAGGAGTGCCTGTGTGTCACCAGCACTGTAATTTGTGACCAAAAGACCTTTATGACTGCAAAGTATGTTAACGCCTTCAGAGATCTCTGTTTAATGTTGATGATCCTAAAAACAACTGGGAACTAGGAAGTCATTTCAACCCCTTCTATGCAGAAGGATGTCACGAAGTTCACATGCTCAGGTTCACACCCATTACTCATAAGAGCTTGGCCATCATTCTCAACCAGTTTATTTTCTTAAAAAAAATGCATACACACACACACACGTATGTATGTGTATGTGGGGTGTGTGAGTGTTAAAATATACATAACATAAAATAAAATTTACCATTTTAGCCATTTTTTTAAAAGACACAGGGTCTCCCTCTGTTGCCCAGGCTGGAGTGCAGTGGTGTGATCATGGCTTACTGTAACCTCGAACTCCTGGCCTCAAGCAGTCCTCCCACCTCAGCCTCCCAAGGTGCTGGGGTTACAGGCAGGAGCCACTGTGCCTGGCTCATTTTTAAATGTATAATTCAGTGACATTAAGCACATTCACGTTGTTATGCAACCATTACCACCATCCATTTCCAGAACCTTTTCATCATCCCAAATCGAAACTCTACCCATTAAGCAAAAACTTCCCCAATTTTCCCCCTCCCGTGGGTAACCACTGTTCTACTTTCTGTCTGTATGAGTTTGACTTTTCTAGGTACCTCGTATAACTAGAGTTATACGGTATTTGTCCTTTTGTGGCCTAGCTTATTTTATTTAACATATTTTCAAAGTTCATCCACGTTGTAGCATGTGTCAGAATACATACCTTTTTAAGGCTGAATATTCCATATAGTTTGCTTTTTTTCTCACAAGACGGGTTATCATTTTTTCCCCAGCTGATAGAAAGAGCAGATACATTAAATTAGAACTGAGCTGGCAGTGGGGTAAGGGAGGCCTGCAAATTATCTGAAACGTTATTTTGGAGTCTGACAGCAAGGAAGAAGACAAAAACGCTGTTAGTACCAGCCCAGGCACCACAAAGCGCAGCCCTCTGAGGCTCTTCTGCGCCGGGCAGACAGTCATGAAGCTCTCAACAGCTCTTGAGGGTGTCGCTGGGGTGTAGCGAGAGACAATCTCAGCTGTCCCTAATGCTGCAGCTGAGTCAGCAAGACGGGGTTATGTTCCCCGGGAACAGTTGAAGAGTTCAGGGAAAGTGGGTAATAAGTTGCAGAAATAGCTCCATTCCAAATGGTTAACATTTTTTAAAAGTTTAGGCTTCAGTCATCTGAAAAATTTACTTACGTGAAATGCTTCATTCCAGAATACAGTGAGAGGAAGCAAGCAATGGCAATGTAAAAACAAAAAAAAATTACATAGACTGCGAGACCTCAAACGGCATTTGCTTACCGCTTACCTCTCACGTACTTTTTCTCCTCCCGCTTCACCTTCTAGAGTAGAGAATTGGTAGGAGCTTGACTCAAGCGGCTGTGGATGTTAGTTCTGGGGCAGTTCTGGCTGCATTGCCGCATCTAAGCCATTATGCCTGTGCACAGGAGGCGCGAATCTAGAACGGTCTCCTGCCCCGCCACCTGGCTTATGCGTGGAGGGGCCCGTGGGAGGAGCTGCTCTGCGGCCTTCACTCAGCCTCATGCCTTCGTTTTGAAACCGCTGTACAATAAAACGTGGTCATTTGTTCACTCAGCATCCTCCATGCCTAGTAGTCTCTGGACTTGGTCTCTGGCCTGGGGAGGGCAGGCTTCTGCGACACAGACACACGAAACAGATATATCGCCGTCCAGTGAGTTTTTTCCTGGGAAAGTTAAGGATGGCGTCATGGAGAAGGTGCTGTTTGGCCTGGGTCTTGAGGGATAAGTAAGAGCTTGTTACTAATAAAAAGAAAGAAAGAAAGCTTGCTCTGCAGAGAATGTGAAAGTGTGCCATATGCAAATAAACAGGGTAACTGAGGAGCCTGACAAGCTTGGGAATGGCAAGAAGGTCAGCGTGACCAGAATATAGGGGTTTTGGGGTGAATGGCAGGAGATGAAGCTGGGAGGGTGGTCGAGGCTCACTTACCAAGGCACTGGGTGCCACACTAAGGAGTTTCGATCTGGTCTTTGCTTCAATGGAAAACCAGCAAAGGTTTCTAGCAGGCTACTGAGTAGCAGGACCGTATTTTTGTTGAGGAAGATACTCCTGGCAGCAGCGTGTTGGCGGTAGAGAGGGTGGTGGGGAGGCCAGTAGGGAAGGTGGGGGCAGGTGTCCAAAAACAGGTGCTGAGCAGCTGCCCCAAGGCCTGGCAGTAGGAATAGCCAGGATGGGACAACCTGAACAGGCGTTTCTAAGGTAGAACCAACAAGGCTGTGGGCAGGAGTGGAGGAATATGGATATAATTCGATCATCACTAAATACTCAGTGCCTAGCACAAGGCAAGCTCATAGGAGGCTCTCAGTAAACACCCACTGAATGAATGAATGAATGAATGCATGGATGGACAGCGGGCTGGGTTTGATGTCAAAAGCAGTACTAGCAAGTATTAAAGAGGACACCGTGGTTACGCTCATGACAATGACAAAGCCAAGGTTTATACAGTGTGTACTCTGTGCCTAACACTTTCTAAGCGTTCTATTAATGTACTACTTTCTTATAATGGTCTGGGGAGGTTGGTGCATTTTTTATCCTTGTCTTGCAGATGAGGGCACTGAGGCTTGGAGAGGTGACTGATGGTAGCTGCTTTGGTGGTCGAGCTGGGATTTGAACCCGGGCAGTCTCAGAGCACGCGGTGCTCTTACTTACCTTGCTCTGTTGCTGCTGTGCTCTTGGAGCTGCCAGGAAGCTGCTTCTATCAAGGCCCCAGAAGTGATGACTCGGGGCAAACATAAGCAGTGGCCGGATGCAGAGAAGCCTGTTTAGGAAACCATTTATCTCACGTAGACATGCCATCTGAGATGACCTTAGCAGAAATAACAATGGCAATGATAACAGTGCCACAGCCTTTTTCCCTGGCATGAGCAACCAATTTTGTAATGAAAATGGAATTTGTCTGGGGAATAGTCCTAGAAAGAGATAGGCGGTTGAAATACAAATAACAAAATGTAAAATAGCATCAAAGTGTCTTCTCTGTGTTTTCTCTTCCACCCTTGGCCTTCTCCGTTGTGTGATTCACCTTGTTCTCTTGCCATCCGTAGGTTGGGCCTCTCTATAATTTGACTCGCTTGTCCCTTGGTCCGAAGGCAAAACGATGAGAGGGTGCATTTAGAGGCAGTTATTTGCACCTTACCTGGAGTTTGCCCTCCACATACCTGGCCATAAGGAGGAGAGATCCTTCAGGGTAAATGTGGCTTTGGGAATGGAAGCCCATGGCTTTCTGGAATGAAGGCTGTTGAGTTTGGTTTCCCAGATGGCCCATGGACCGGAATCTGAGCTCCTTGGCACTCAGGTGTGTGTGCCGTCATGGGTCATTACAGCCTCGACTGAAGCTGTGTTTTCATGCCATAGGTCAGAGTCACGTAAAATAAACTGTTGTCATAACAAAGGATGCAGCAGCCAGATTACGTCTCAGAGTTCCTTCACTGGTTTACCCCGGAGGCCCCTAATTTTCATGTCAGTATAGGGAAGAGATTCCATTTTGAAGCTGGTTTTAATTGGAGGGTGTGCCTTGCTCGACCACCCTGGTAAACGGTGATAAACAGTGGTGGCCATAGCAGCACGGAGAGAGAGCACAGCCTGGAAACCCAGCCAAGCTCTCTTGGCTCCCATCTGATGCAAATTTGCCTAACAGAATGCAAATGATTTCACAGTAATATGGATCCCAGGGACACGTGCTCATGTGTTTTCAGCAGTGTCCCTGGGCTTTTAGAAGCAGCCACTTTAGAGGCAGGGCAAGACTGCAGTGAGGCAGGTTAAAGACGGCTTGTGAAGGAACAGCTCACACCATCAATAGACACCACGCCTGGAATTTCATCACTGGTGGCAGCTTTCCCTTAGGCAGCCCGCAAGCCAAGACTTCCGTGTTCTGGAAACAGGAAAAGGTCAACACAGACTAATGCTTTTGCAGAGTCCTTTATTCCTGCTCTTATCCCATAGATTTTTCGTGAGCACAGTATGTATTCAAACATTTATTCATCCCACACATACTCGTTGAGCATTTAGTCATTACAGGGCATTGTGCTAGGCACTGAAAAAAGGCCACTGTGTGCCACCAAAGAGTGACACCATAACGCTGTGTCTAAATCTACTCCTGCACTCTCCAGGAGGGTAGCCACTAGCCACCTGTGGCTACTGGGCATGTGAAGTTTGGCTGATCTGAGTTATGATTGGAGGGTAAAATATACATCAGATTTCAATGACTTACTATGAAAAAATGAACACAAAATATTTCTTCAGTAATTTTTATATTAATTACATGTTGAAATGATAGTTGAAACAAAATAAGTTACACATGACCACTAGAATATTTAAAATTACATACGTGGCTCCCATTATATTGCTGTTGGACAGCACCCATCTAGGCTGCTAACCATTTATTGCACAATGTGGCCACCTTTGTGTTCCCATATTTGGATATTGTTATATAGGAGGGTAAAAAGACCTTTCCTTTTTGCCACAGGTAGGGTACAGTTGTATAGCCCTTTTCAAAGTGCACCCATGTCTGGGTTCTTGTGGCTTCCATTGTCAGTCCACTGAGGTGGGCGGGGGAGGCTTCACCATACCTTTACAGGTGAGTGTAAGGAAGTATAAGAGGTTACTCTTGCCAGCCTGCTCTAAGGGCGAGAGCTGGGAGCAGAACATCAGTAGTCTCCAACTCTTGCCAGCCTGCAGTTAGAGCTGGGTTGGGAATCAGACTTCAGCCTTTCAACTTCTATTCCAATGCCTGTTGGAAATATACTGAAACTTATGCATGGAAATACTTTTATTTCTATACCAGAGATAGTAGAACACAGCCCATTTAGAATGCTTATGTGTGCATGTGTGTATAGATGTGCGCAAATGTGTCCTGCAGCTGGCTAATGACACATTAGTCAAGAGTTATGGCCAATATTGAATGTAAAGGCACCACTCCTGGTGAGTTTTTAGGCCCATCAAGGGACAGGCAGGGTCCGAGTAACAGGTATGTCATCCCAACAAGGGGGTGTTTTCTTCTGTTGGGAGTCAGCTACCATCATATCAAATTCCAGGCAGTTTGAGTCAGGGTGAGCGGGTGCCACCTGTCAGCAAGTCCTGAGATTGAGTTTCAGTCACTGATGACATGGAAGGACAAGGCAGGTACCCTGGACCAAAGAGGCAAAAAGTCAGATCCAGGAAGTCACCCAGTATGGGGCATGGGTTAGGACAAGGGACAGGGAGGTACATTTCCAGTGAAGAAGAGAGAAACAATCAAGGCCAGGAATCGGAGGTAGACATGGCAGTGGAGATCTGTGCAGGGGTTGAGGGCACTTAGGACAAGGCCCTGGGGCTGTATCCTCCAGGCCCCACCAGGAGCTTACCATTGGGCACATCACAAAGTTTTCTGAGCCTGTTTCTTCGTTTGCAAACAAGGGAGTTGACTGAAGGGTCTCTCACTAACATTTTGTGAACCTATGAGTTTTGAAGGCCAGAGAATCAGCAAAAATAATATTAATAAGCTATCACTTATCGCGTGGAGGTTTTGGTTCTTACTGCTGCACTGTGTGTTGTCTCTTGTTCTTGGGGGCACTGAGATCTATAGCAAATGAGGCCATTGGCCTGGACCATTCACTAAGCCTCGCTGAGACCCAGGTTGGATCTACGATTTCTTTACAACTAGTGTCAGTACACACGTATTACAGTGTAATACCTAAAAGCATTTATACCCGCTTGTCTTTCTTGGTTCTCTCTCTTCTTATCCTTACACTCTCTGTGAATTGTCTCCCGTCTCCAGAGTCTAGTGTACACAGGTAGTAATGTCCCCACTGATCATACACCTCAGCGAATCCCTGCCCATTTTCTTTCGTGAATTATTTTCTCTGCCTTATACTTCCTATGAATTAAAAAAGCTTTGGGGCCATAGATGAATCATATAAGAATTTAACCAATTTTACTTTTTTAAAGATTTTATTTTAATTGGTTTTCCTAAACGCAGGGAGACAAAAACCGTTGGATCCTGGAATAGCTTTGTATTTTGTAGAGAAGCGCCCCAGGAGCACATTCCCTCACTGAGGGTTCCAGCCACATCTTCCGCCTCATTATACTTTGCTTAGCGCTGAGAAGTCTGCCATCGTTTCTGTTGGAATGAAAAGATTGGCAGAGCCGCCCTGGACAACAGCACCGCAAAACACTGTGGCAGAAGGTTTGGTCTACATACCAAGGCAGCCAAAGTATTAATTGCATTCTCTGTGATCACAAAAAAGGTGCTGAATTATTCTCTTCATGTTTTAAGAATGACAGGCTTTGGCTCTGCCAGCTCCAAGCATAGTGCATCACTTAGAAAGGAGATGCTAGATTTGAAAGAAAAAGAGAAAAAGCCTGCAAGTGAAGATCTCTGGTAGCCAGCTGGTTTGTAAAAGAGATCTGAAGCTGAACTGTTTCATGATTGGTACCTGTAAAAAGGTTAGGAGTGGGGTGAGGAAGCGTTTCCATAAATTTCCATAATCTAGGAAGGCATTTTTCCATTTTGAAATCTTACTTTAAATTTTGAAATGGGACTTTTCAAGTTGATCCCATTTCTCTTTGTGTTGGTGTGGATACTGGGATTTCTGTATGTCCTTATCTTCCCCAGGCCCTGAACAAACACACACTGGTGACTATTCCAGATGCCTGGGTCCTCCACATATGCCATGCTCTTTCATGAAGCTTCGTTTCCTTGGAGCCTGTTGTTCCCTCTTCCAGGAGTCAACCCCCTTCCCGGCCCCTCCATACACGCACCCCAACACTCCACAGTTCCTTGCTGGTCGTTCCTTTAATCTCTGTGAACCTGCAGAGGATGTTTCATAGAGAGCTGCTTGTGATTATTTAACTGGGTTGGGAGGAGAACACGTAAAGCAGGTGTCAGCCTGTGTATTGGGGAGTTTCCTATGCTGAACATTGTTGTTCTGTGCTGCACCCCACCCTCCCTTCACAACCCCCAAAAAAGAGAAGTAGGAGCACTGCTGATGTTCAGGGTTTGAGTATGTGTTGGTTTAAAATGTTCAGTGGATCAGAGAGAATTTCATTCTGGGCAGTGCAGAGGTCTGCAGGAGTATTTCGATTTCATATTATTAAATCTCCTTTCTCCGTCCCTGCTGCTGTGTCCTCTCTTGGGGTGGGTGGGGCAGGGTGGCCGCTGAGGACCTGGCTGGGCCCTGCTGGGCGGGAGTGCTGTATGGGTGCTGGGTCCAGCCAGGGGTGAGGGCATCTCCGTGCACATCGTGCATGTTGCAGGAGGCTCTGAGCCCAGCTTGACTCTTCTGAACTTCCTCTGAAGAGCACACCCTGCAACCAAAGTGAGGGGCCAGCAGCCGCCAGGTTGCGGTATGAGAGCCATCATCACCATTACTTGTCGCCTGCAGCAGGAGGAAGAGTGCCCAGAAAAGTCTTCTGTCTTCGGGCCCGTTTGCCTCCCGCACCCAGGAGGGAGCTCCTAGGCGCCTTTCCTAACACCCGGTGTGTGAAAATGCTTCATTCAGCGAGTTTCCTGCAGCAGAAACCTTTTCTGACACTTTCTGCCCCCCATACCTGCTTCACCCACAGAATCAGGGAGAACTTTAAGCCATTCCTCAGAATATGTCTCATGGCTGAAGGACCATTCACTCACGACATTGGCGAAAAGGGCTCTTAGTGGCCTTCCTTCAAAGACCGTTCAGTTGCTGCCCATTTACCAAGCACCTGGTTGGTGCCACACGCTGGCCCTTTTCCTTTCGTGCACAAGCCCAGCTCTTCGTTATCAGGGTGCAACTCCCGGGCTAGAATTGCGTGTGTAAGTGTGGTAGATAAAGTCGGGAATCACAATTCAGAAGGAAAACCCTTCTAAAAGCATTTTGTTTTGATGTTCACCTTAACCTATCAGGTTGCAATTCTTTCATATCTAGGATGACCATAAAATGTATCATCCAAGCTGAGATACTTGTGAGAGGGAAAAGAGGTGTTATTAATCATTATACTGGGACATCAAAGTAAACCGGGACAGTCCGAGGCAAGCTGGCACCTATCGTGGCAGCTCAAATTAAACATATAATCAACATATTTTTAGGACTTGGACATGATTTTTTTTTCCTGGGGGTGTTGGTGGTTGTGATGAGTCCTTCTAATATTTTCCTGAAATCCAATGAACCCTTTTGTAAGTTTCTTTGTCATTATAAACATGCAAATATATCCACTAGAACCACTCTCGTTGATCTGTTGTCATTAGGTCTTATCTGGACTCTCTTCATTGGTGTCCTCATGATCAGTCCACGTTGTTGGCCCTTTTTCCTGTGACATAGCTCTCCTGTGAGCCCAGCACTGCTTTAAAGTGGTTTCTAGCCTTCTTGGACTCTAACTGAACTGCCTTCCCACAGGATTCTTCTAACTATTTCCCCAAACCACCTTCTAGGCATTCATTTTTTTGTGTAGGTTTCTAAGAATAGGAAGAAGAGACATATGCTAGAGTCTTTGTCTAACTATTTCAGTAAGGTGGTTTTCCACCTTTCCACCATGAGAAAGGAATACATCTAAAGAATTCTTTCCATTTCATTGATGGGGAAAAAGAGAATACTCATGAGTACTTCAGGGCCTTGTTTGATAGCGTGACAAATATATTTCCAGCTGAACTAAGTAATTGAAGGCTATTTGTTTGCTTTACCTTTGTCTTCTTTAATGTGCTCTTGTGTGTGCTTTTACAGATTGGGATAGTACTCTTTGGTTTAAATTGCAAACTCTAAGAGGGTGGGAACTCTGTTTGTTTAACTTCCTCTGAAAGATCCCCGGCGCAGGGCTGCAGACGAGTTGTCACTCGACGAGTGTTGGTTTCCAGCGCTAATGATGCTCTGTTGAAGAACCGAAGGCGTATGTGGAGGTCGCCATCCAACTAGGTAATGTTCCCATCAGCACTGTATTGTGACTCTTTAGAAAGAAGAGTGATAACTTTTTGAAAAATGTAGTGCTTCTTTTTTTTCTTTTTTGATAACCATGAACTTCATTCTCTCCAGTCAAAATAATAATTCATTTGGGGAACAATTTAGAGATTCAACAAACACAGAAGAGTGAACACCAGGCCTACGTGCCTTGAGAATTTGATATTGGAAGAAACTCAGCTTCATCCTGCTAAGTGTGTGTCTCTTGTGAAAACTTTATCCATTTTTTTTTTTTTTTACTTTTTTGCACTTTTCTATGTGCAGCTAAATTAGGCCACAGGAAAAGGATGGTGTACCTTCAAAGAGCCACTTGGGTTGGCTGTGTTCTTTCTCTCAGTGGAAAACAGCTGTGGGTGCCGAGTGTCGAAGTCAGGCTTTTGTTCCACGCAAAGGTGGAAAGGTTCGGTCTTGAGACCATCGCTGTGGAGGAGGAGTGCGCAGATGTTGAGCTGCTTTAGCAACATCTCAGAGGCTTTTGAAATGTGTTGATAACGACCTGGGAAAGAGAGCCATGAGGGTGGGAGTAGGAAAGAAACATTCATCCCACACAGTGCTCCTATCGGCTCTTGTTTTTGTGTCTGTGGCGAACGCAGATTAAATGAATTAGGCTATTCTTTTCCATTGCCTTATACCAAATAGAAGGACTGATTTAAGCCTGGGTTGTTTTTTCCTACTGAGTGAAGCGTGAACTCAGTCCACGAAAGGCACAGATCTGCACAACGCAAGGGATTCTCTTTCTCTCCTTCCGTCCTGTCCTGCTCTCTCACAAGTGAGATTCCTGCAGTGGCATTTGTCCTTAGCTTTGTCATGAAGGATTCCTGCTGCTGCCCTTATTACCAATGAGGTGCTGAGGCATTTTCTTTATTTCAAGTTGAAAACCACGTTTAGGAATTCTCTTTTGCTATAAAAAACGTGTTCTGAGGGAACTAAACTTACCCTCATTTCCATTTCTGTGCTGAGTATATGGTTTGCAAGTTCCCTTAATACTGCTTACCTTGAGTCATTCTCACCCTTGGTGTTTTTCTGACTCTCTCTGGTGGGGACCTTCTCTGTCCCACAGCTTCAGTGTCACCTATATGCAGCTGATTCTCAAATGGGTATTTTTGCAAATTCTAGTTTTGCTTATATACTGTTTCCCCACGACCCTTTCTATCTGGATTTCCTGTTGGCAGCTCAAATTAAACATATAATCAAAATATTTAATTCAGGACTAAACTCATCATCATCCCTCCAAAACCTGCCCCAAAGCACTAACGTTCTAGCTCCTTCCTAAGATTTGCCATCTTTGTAGCCACCCTCCTCAGCTGTTGAAGAAATAGTAGGCAGTTATTTGAAATACGATTCGCTTTCTGTTTTGTTATTCTGTGATTAAAATTTGCTGCCAAGAACATTATGCCTTCTTGGTAGTTTGCAACGTTGAGGTTCTGTTTCTTAAAATGGGTCACGTATCCTAATGGTTGTGAGGGGGTTGAAATCTCTAATCCTTTTCCTTTCCTGACTACTAAGTCAAGTCATTTTCCAGATTGCTTTGAAATGTGGACAGAAGTCTCCTTACTCCAGCCCTATATGCAGCATGGAAATTTTCACTAGGCTGGTGCCTGTTGACTGATAACAAGTCAATGTCCGTCTTCGCCGGGTTATTTGCCACAGGTTATAAAATGAAAACAAAACAGCAGTGAGTTACAACCTGACATTGATAAGAATGGAACACAACTGTTTTTTGTAGTTTGGCTTGTATTATTATTAATAAGGAAGAAAAAGCTTTGTTGTATAGGTACATGGAACTATGGTAGTGTTAATGGCAAATGCATTACTGGAGAATGTGCCTAAAATCTTTATTGGATCAGTATCATTCCTTCTTTGTGATGTTAAAGGACAGTCGCAAAACAAAAACAACTCAGAATAATCTAATGTGTCATCTTCACGTAGGAATCTTATCGTCACAAGTTCTTTTTTACTGTAGCTGCAATGAAACAGTATTTGTGGAAAGATATTGCTTTCAATGCCAAAACCCAACAATTTTGTTTTCAAATTCCTAAAAACTAAAAAAAGAAATTTTGATGACATAAATGTTCCAAAATCAAGATGTCCAAAAGTGAACTCATCAGCTTCCTCCTTCAGCCTGTTCTTCAATGTCTGTTCTGTCTGGTTGGTGACATCACCGTCCACCCAGACAAAACCCCAAACTCTTAAATCATTTCAACTCAGTTTTCTCATCTGTGAGATAGAACTTTCCTGGATGGTCTTTTAAGGTCCTTTCCAGTCCTGAAAATCTGTGTCTGTGTTTCTTCACCCCTACTCCCCGCATATCTGAATCCCACTTCTGAAATCTCCCCTACATCCCTGATTACGATTATTTTTTTATCCTGCTGCTGCTCTCACTCAGCCTCTCATTACTTCTTGCCTATTCCGTAACCTCCCAGCTGGACTCCGTGTCATTTTGTTTTGTTTTGTTTTGTTTGAGACAGAGTCTCCCTCTGTTGCCCGGACTAGAGTGCTGTGGCGTCAGCCTAGCTCAGAGCAACGTCAAACTCCTGGGCTCAAGCAATCCTCCTGCCTCAGCCTCCCGAGTAGCTGGGACTACAGGCATGCGCCAACATGCCCGGCTAATTTTTTCCATTTTTAGCTGTTTGGCTAATTTCTCTCTATTTATGGTAGAGATGGGGTCTTGCTCTTGCTCAGGCTGGTCTCAAACTCCTGAACTCAAGCAATCCTCCCGCCTCGGCCTCCCAGAGTGCTAGGATTACAGGTGTCCATGACACTTTTAAAATTTATTTTAAAATTTAGGTACAGTAAAATTAATTGTTTTTGTGTAGTTTTGTTGAGTTTTGATAGATACATAGAGAAATCACCGCCACCATAATCAGGATATAGAACAGGCCCCTCACCCCTAAAAAAATTCCATCATGCTGCCTCCTTTGTACATGGACCCTTAGCCCCAACAACTGCTTTTGTCTTCTCTATCCCTAGAGTTTTGTATTTTCAAATTGTCATAAACTGGTCTCCCTCTCGTTAAGCATCTGTTCCCAGCCCGTCCGTGCTCTTCTTCAATGCCAGGCTACCTTCCTAAAACATATCTGTGTTGTAGAGTTTGAGAAACACTTATTTTCTCCAAACTTCAGTTTCCTTGTTAGTATGTGACTCAGCAGGTGTATAAAATGATGAGTATACGGAATTCTGATATTTTCTAAAGAGGTTGGCTCCTGAGGAAGACCCTTTGCCTTGCTAACTGATGGGGAAGCAGGAAGTCACTCTGCGTAGGAAATGGTGGCTTGGAGCTATTGTGAAGAAAAGAGATCCAGGAATGGGGTAGGGTAGAAAGAGGAGAGAGAGAGGGAGAGAGGGAGAGAGGGAGAGAGGGAGAGATGAGATCAATTATGACAAGCAGGGAAAAGTGGAGGAGAGGGACAGATATCTGCAGAAGATATTTGGGGGAGTTTTGCTGTGGAACGTCCCAGTCATCCTTCCTCAGTGACCCCAGGAAACCTGCAGTAGAAACTACTATTGTAGGGGGTGTCTTTCGAATGGGTCTTCACGTTGAGAAGGGAGCCGGAGACCCAGACCTACAGTGGGGATAACTCATCTTCTCCATGAGGCAGCAGGCTGGTCCCGCCCCAGCCCCGAGTTCCGCCCAAATCTCACGTTTTAGCTGCATTCAACTCCTTTCTTGAGCCCTCCTCTCTCCCCATCCACCAAAACTAACCTCTTCTTCATCTGCTTTCATTTTGTGTTATATAAAGCAAGATAGGTTTCGTATCATAGTTATTCACATGTCTCTATCCCTCCCTCCCCAGCACTGTGTGAAAGTCCCGAGCGCAAGAGGCAGTCTGTGTCCCAACAGCTGTCACGTGGTCAGAGCTCCTCAGGTGATCCTCTTATGTGCACACAATTAGGACACAGCCCAGATACACCCAGGAGAAAGAAGGGCATTGAAAACCCGGCCGGCTGCTGTTGCAGAAAGGAGGGGGAGAATGCCACCTTCTGGAAGTGGGGTCACCGTTCGTTCCCTCCATCCCCATCCAAGAGTTTGTGTGCTGTCATGTTTCAGTTGCCAACAGAAGGCACAGAACACAAAGACATACTTGCTAGATCAGGTTGAGTTAGCTGCAGCTTCCAGTACCTTCCAAACCCTGCGGAGATGCAGGTCCCCGCTCCCACACAGACACTTTTGCCCTGCACGTAAACTTGCGCCGCGGTCACCCAGCCGTCTCTCCCTGTACGCGCTCAGAGAGGAGAGGAGATGAGCCTGTCGTGAAACCCAAGCTCGGGAGTCCGTTCTTGCATAAGAGCCTACCACATGGCTGACATATGTTCGGTCTGTGGCCCGCACAGGCCTCCGAACACTTCTCCCATCCAGTACCTCCCTGCGATTGCCCGTCCTGCATTTGCTGCATATGTTCCCCCTTCACGAGGCTGCAGGGAGGATGCAGTCTGCAGAGACAGCGCCAGCTAAGGCCGTGCATCCTTGGGGACATGGCAGGAGAATCACAAGGGCCCCTTCCATCCCCTGGAACTCAGTTCCAGAGGTCAGCCAGAGAGAGAAGGCAGCAAGGACAGAGCCCCCCCTGACATTTTTCTTCCCACCGGTTCTATCTCCAGGGCAATGTCTTCCGCAGGGAACAAGCCCTCATTCCCTGCCAGGGGAGCTGAGTACACACAACTGCTGGACGAGTGAGCAGTTTCCCCCATGATCTTTATTTTTCCATTTACAAAGGACCCCTGTTCCAGCCCCTCGCTTCAGCTGCTGCACGTGAGCCCTCGCTGTCCCCTGTCCCTCGCGGGGCGCAGCTGCAGGCGAGCAGGCCCTGGGCTGCCCTGAAGATGAGGACCAAAGGCGGCGCGGTGGGGGGTCCCGACTGAGACCTCCTCTCCCTGGGGGTGCTCTGCAGCCTGTTGCCAGCAGCAAGTCTGAAACCTTCCCTGCCTGACTCCCCCTTTGCCTTTTTTCTTGGCGTCTACACTGGCTGGAGTGGAGCCTGCGGGGAGCCAGCCCCTGTGGCCTTCCAGAATTCTCCTAGTCTGGAGCCAGAGTTGCATGGGCCGGACCTGGGCCTGGGGGGAGGGTGGTTTTGAGGAAAAACCCACAGCTTCTCTCCCTCGCGGCCCCCTAGAACGCACTGTGACCGAAGGTTACTCAAGGCGCCCCACACCATTGTAAAATAAGATACGCCACCTACCAGTGCAGCACGGAGTTCTCTGCTCTTAAGTTTTATGCTCTTGAGTCATGGTGAAGGTACCTTTTTGTTTGGATTTAAAATTTCAGAATAATGAACTTGTTTAAATTTCCCAGTCAAGCTCTGGAAGCTACTTAAGTACCTACCACCACCTGCGTGTGGTGGGGGCTGTATCTGGTGCACAGAGTAGCTGGGCCCCGGGCCGCCCAGGAAAAGCCCACCTTGTTGTCAGACATCCTCAGTTAGACTCTGTCAACCTATGGTGCAACTCAGATGCTGGGAATACGGACTTCCGGGGTCCCCAAATAGGGGAGACTTGCTCAGTACAACACTTGGGTCCTTGCACAAGAGATACAAAACTATTTGTGATCCTCCTGCTCCGGTTTGGGGAATTCTGAAGCTGCTTAGTGGGGACAAAGAGGTGACTGATGGGGAGCTTCAACTCAGTCCTGTCTTCGTTCTTCTACCTCGCAGGGATTCCGTTAAAATTGCCCCGGCCACAGCTCAGACCAATTTAATCAGAATATCTGGGGGTGGAGGGTGGGACCCAAGAATCAGGATTTGGGGAAGCTCCCAGAAGCTCTTGCAGGCCAAGGCTGCCCACACCTGCTCAGAGCTCTCACGGGCACTTCAGTACCCTTGGGCTGACCTCCTGCAGTCGGGGGTGACAAAAGCCGCATTCTGATTTCCCAGAAAGGTAAGGCTTCTTTGCTGTCGCTGTAGAGCCTGAAGTCACGTTTTCCATTGGAATAGAAAACAAATGCCAAGTTTATTTTAAAAGTACTCTTGCTCTACCTAAAACTAGGAAGTATAAAGAATCCTCTGGGAGCAGTTTATTCCCACATTTGAATGCCTCTTTGCTTCCTCTGCACCAAACCGTATGGTTTTACCCATCACCAAAGGGGCCCTGTGACTTACAAGGAATAGAATTGAACTGAAAATTCTAGAGTCACTGGGAAAGTGATTTAACCAGTTTTTCACCACACACTGAAAAGCGATTTTGGTTGAGACACCAATCTCCATAAACCACAGAGCAGTTCTGTGTTGGGATAGGTGTCTCCTGGCAGAAGATCATTCCTGGCTGATTATGTTAGTGATTATTTGTTTAAAACTTTAAAAGAAGGAGAGCAGATACAGTACATTTGTACTCAGTTAACCACGCAAATGTTTTAGGCTAAGAAAATAAACAACTAAATTGGTGTTTTATTTTATTACCTAACTAGTGGAGTTTCACAGGCTAGAAAGAGTCTACCTTCCAAACTGGAAAAGGTTAAATATTTTTGTCCAGGAAGATTAAAGACTCTAAAAACTTTACTATTGGTTGAATGTTACTGAAATCAGAAAGTGATCCATTTGATAGCTAGGGAGCAAAGACCCTTAGAGGTGACACGGAATGTTTTGAATTCTGAGAGATGGGCTTTTCAGAACTCTGCAAATGACATTTGTTGTGGCATTTGGCATTTTTGTTGCCATACTTACTGCTTTTAGTTCCTAGTGGGAGTAGTTTTCTGCTCCTAATTACCCAAAGGGCAAGGAAAAAATAACTAGAATTTTTTAAAAAGTGAGGAAATATGTCTTGAAAATTTCATTAATTGCAAAATGAAGTTAAATGGAGCAGTCAATAAAAGTACTTCTCAGAACCGATGTAGGATTTCTCAGAAAGGAGCCCATTAAAGCTGGATTCTCTAAAGCAGTGGAAATCCCAGGAACAAAAGCCAAATGCCTGGGAATTGAGTTCAGAATTTTTGAATTGGTACAGCTCAGTAATTTACAAAATGGAGTGGAATCATTGAATGTTCTAAAATCTGTTCAGCTAAAATGGGATAATAAATTTAGCTTACATAGGACCATGCTTATTCAACTCGTGATATTATTGTATTTTTTTACTACCATTTATTAAGCATTTTCCATGAGCTGGGGCCTGTGTTTTGACATTCACGATCTTACTTTGGATGATTACAAAGATTCAGTACCTTGCACAGAAGTCATTAGAAAATTTTGGAAGGGTCGTAATGCTGACTCTTTGGTGTTTTCAGTAAGTAAAATCTGTAATGGCCTTTGAAATATTGTTTAGATGTATGTTAAAGCTAACCTCGAAAATAAAATTTGCATTCCCTTGACGTGCTTTACAAATCAGACCGCCATTTAGGAAGAAAAAAAGAATGAAGTCAATTTTCTTTATTGCTTAAACCATGGGATAAACTGGGTATTTGGGCAGATCGTTTTCAAGGCCATTGTAGGCTGTTGTATGCAGATATGACTTTTGGAAACTTGAAAGCAATTCTGATAAACTTTCAGGGTAAATTCTGATCCTTGGCACAGGAGAGAATAACTACTAGTTACGACTCATGGATTGGAATTGCACTTCAAACATCATCAAAGGGTGACCTGTAGCTTAACTTTCTTAATTGCACATGTCAAGAACTTGAGATAATAGCCCTAATTGAAATGAGTTATTGAGTCAGGTAATATTAATGCTCTTTTAATCAACTATAATCCTTAATTAATCTGATCAGCATTAGCTCACTTTAGCTAGCAAGTGTGATGGGCTATAGTCAAAATAGAATAATTTAGTAATACTATTTGATACTTATTAGTATTAGTTACTGCTCTGGACTAATTTTAGTTCGGTCTTTACCATAAGAAATCCTTGTTTGTATTTATGTTGAAGGATGAAATAACTTAGGAAAATTGTTAATGGAGTATTGGATGGGGTGATAGAGGGAAAAAAACCCAACTACCAATAGCAAAACAAATACACTATCAGCCTATAGTGGTCGTGTTGGCTTCTTTCTATTCTAAACATGTTAACATTAACTTCTCTGATTTGTGGAGGCATCTTATAATCACAGTTGCTACCATTTCTTCTTTTTTTTTTTAAGTGTTTTAAAAAATGGGAGTAAAATGTATATTACATAAAATTTACTATTTTAACCATTTTTTTAAAATATATTTTTAGTTGGCCAATTAATTTCTTTCTATTTTTAGTAGAGACAGGGTCTCGCTCTTGCTCAGGCTGGTTTCGAACTCCTGACCTTGAGTGATCCACCCACCTCGGCCTCCCAGAGTGCTAAGATTACAGGCGTGAGCCACCGCGCCCGGCCTATTTTAACCATTTTTAAGTGTACAGTTTAGTGACATTAAGTTCATTCACATTGTTCCTTAAACCATCACCACCACCTATCTGCAGATTTTTTTGTCTTCCAGACAGAAACTCAGTACCCATGAAACAATAACTGCTCATCCCCCAGTCCCTGGCAACTACCATTTTACTGTTTGTCTCCATCAATTTGACTATTCCAGGTACCTTATGTAAATGGAATCATACCTGTGGCCGGCTGTTTCTCTTACCATAAGGTCATCCATGTTGACCTTCAGGGTTCATCCATGTTGTGGCATGTGTCAGAATTTCCTTCTTTTTTAAGGCTGAACAATATCCCATAGTATGCATATACCACATATTATTTATCCATTCATTCATCCATGGACGTTTGAGTTGCTTCCCCCTTTTGGCTGTTGTGAATACCACTGCTGTGAACAGTGAACAAATATCTGTTTGAGTCCTTGCTTTCAGTTCCTTTGGGTATGTATCCAAAAGTGGAATTTCTGGATTGTATGGTAATTTTACTTTTAATTTTTTGAGGAGCTAGGCCGGGCGCGATGGCTCACGCCTGTAATCCTAGCACTCTAGGAGGCCGAGGCGGGTGGATCGGCAAGGTCAGGAGTTTGAAACCAGCCTGAGTAAGAGTGAGACCTCGTCTCTACTATAAATAGAAAGAAATTAATTGGACAACTAAAAATATATAGAAAAAATTAGCCGGGCATGGTGGCACGTGCCTGTAGTCCCAGCTACTCGGGAGGCTGAGGCAGAGGATTGCTTGAGCCCAGGAGTTTGAGGTTGCTGTGAGCTAGGCTGATGCCACGGCACTCACTCTAGCCTGGGCAGCAGAGTGAGACTGTCTCAAAAAAAAAAAAAATTTTTTTTTGAGGAGCCACCATGCTGTTTTCCACAGCAGCTGCACCATTTTACGTCCCTACCAGCAGTGTACTCATGTTTCAGTTTCTCTACTTCCTGACCAACCAATGCTTGTTATTTTCTTTTTTTTAATAATAGCCATCTTAATGGGTGTGAAATGGTACCTCACTGTGGTTTTGATTTGCGTTTCCCTACTGACTAGTGATGTTGAGCATCTTTTTTATGTGCTTATTGACCATTTGTTTATCTTTTTTTGAGAAATGTCTAGTCAAGTTCTGTGCTCATTTTTTAATCAGGTTGTTTGTTTTGTTGTTGTTGAGTTGTAGAAGTTCTTTACATATTCTGAATATTAATCCCTTATCAGATATACTATTTGCAAATGCTACCATTTGTTGAGACTTACAGTGCCAGATGTTCTGCTGAGTGCTTTATATGTAGGACCTTCATCCATTCTGTAACCCTGTGAGTTAGGTAGTGTCATCCTTATCTAACAGATGTGGAAACTGAGGCTTTGGAGTTTAAATACTTATTCAAGATCATACAGTTAGTAAGTGGCAGAGCTAGGTTCGCAACCCAGGTATGTCTTACTCCAGAGCCTGTGATCTTATGTAGTTTGGGATGAATACTCTGCTGTCTTTTAGATTTATGATTTTCCTTCCTTAAAATTTTTTTTTAAATTTAGAAGTATAATAAATATACCAAATGTACATAAAATACAAATGTATAGCCCGGTGGATTATTTTAAAGTAAAAATCTGGTAACATCATCCAGGTAAAAGAATCAGAGCACTGCTGGCACCTGGAAGCCATCCTCATGTCCTCTGACAACCACAGCCTTGTGCCTGCCACCAAAGGCAGAAATTATGTTAACTTCAATGGTAGTCAATTCCTTGCTTTTCCTTGTACTTTAACCACCTAAAGTATGTAACCCTAAATGATATAAATTGGTTGTACATGTTAACTTTACCTAGATGAAATTACATATTATTTATATGTTTGCGAGATTTAGTGAAGCTAAAGTTTGTTCATTTTCCTTGTTGTATTCCGTCATAAAAATTCATCCACTGTATTTATCCATCCTGTTGTTTTGGCTATCATATATAATGCTGCTGTGAACATTATTGTACCTGTCTTTTGGTGCATAATGCGTATATTTCTGTTGGATACATGCCAAATAGTGAAATGGTGGTAGATGTGATACCATGTGTGAGAATTCCTGTTGTTTTGCATACTTTCAAAGCTTAGAATTGTCAGTCTCTGTAATTTTAGCCATTCTGGTGTGTTCATCATAGTATAACAGTGTGGGCTTACTTTGCATTTCCCTGATACTAATTACTGATTACTAATAATCTGTCCACATGCTTATTGATTATCTTCTCTTTGGGCATGCCTGTTCAAGTTTCTCACCCATTTTTCAACTGTGCCGTCTTTTTCTTGTGGATTTGTAGAAGTTCTCTGTAGCTTCTGGCTGTGGACCCTTTGGTTAGTTTTCTGTATTGCACGTATCTTCCCCTGCTCTGTGATTAGCCTTTTTACTCTCTTAACAGAATCTTTTGATGAAAAGAATTTCTTAACTTTAATGTATTCTTATTTATCACTCTTTTCCTTTATGGTTAGTGCTTGTTGTGTCTTGTCTGAGAACATTTCCTATCCCAAGGTCACGAAGATTTTCTCTTGTGTGAACTTCTACAAGTTGTATCGTTTGCCTTTACATTTTCGTGTATCTAATGCACCTGGAATTGAGTCATATAAATCGTGTGAGTTTGGGAAGGGTGGTGTCAAGTTTTCTTTCTCCCACACGAATATTCAGTTGACTCAGCCACATTTATTGGGGGAAAATGTCTTTTTCCTAATCCTGTGCGGTGTTAGATTTTTCAAAAATTAGGTGTCCCTGTGTGTGGGTCTATTTATGGGTTCTGTTCCATTACACTGGTCTGTTTACCTAAGCTTGTGCCAACGCCACACTGTCTTTATAACTTAGAGCTTTATAATAAGTCTTGACAGTGTTAAAGAGAAAATTATTTGTCGCACTTATTGAAGACAGCAAAGGAGACTTTATTCCAGAAGGGACCATCGTGACAGGTGCAGGGACCCCTGCCGTGGGGGGAGAGAGCGGGCTTGACTCTGACTTCTAAAAGGACACGTGGGAAGTCATAGCCAAGGAGCAGGTGGGGTCAGTGGATGGAAGAGGGAACATCAGGGGTGAGGGGGATTCTTGCTAGACCAACTTCCCAAACTCTTGCTGAAGGTGGGCCAGCGCGATGAGGCATTGAGGGTGGGGGATGAGGACTAATACGAGGGTGGGGGAGTTTTGCTCAATTGACTTAGTGGGATTCTTGCTTAAGTGGATTCTACAAGGACAGAGAAGGATGCCCAAGGTTGGGGTCTGGTCAAAAAGAAGATTCAGAGGAACCTGACTTGAGTTTGGTCGGAGGAGAGAGTCTTTGTCAATATCCAGCAGAGTAACTTTTTCACCTCATTTTCTTTTCCTCAAGTGTATTAGTAGTTGGCCTTTTAGGCTTTCACATGACTTTTAGAGTAAGTTTATCAAGATCCACAAAAATACCTATTGGGATTTTGATTTTAATAGCATTTCTTCCTGATCATTTCTGAATAAAATTGATCTCAAGGAAGCTGGTGGGTCAGTGGCATGATTTTAAAAAAAATGAAAAAAAAGAATAAGGAACTTTTGCCATCACAAGTCCAGTATTTTATGATCTTAAAATATCTGTTTTGGCTTTTGAGTGGCATTTTGTCTTGGGTTGGATATGGAATTATAGGAGTTGATTGTTTTTTGAGGGACTTTGCCTTCAAGAATCAAATATTTGCCTCCACAGTGTGTTTCTGTACAGTGAGCAGAGAGAACGGGAAGGTTGTCCCGATGGAGGGAGACCCCATGTTAGAGTGTATCCCACACAGAGCTTGTCCCGGAAATATGCTGATTTGAAATATTACATCTCCCTCCCTTTCATGGGCCTTTTCCCCTTTTACTGCTCTTTTATCTGGAAAAGGGTGGGGAAGAAAAAGCACATTTGGCAATAGCAGTTATGGGGGTGGGGGTAGAATGTGCTGGTTCCCAGGGAAGCTGAGCTCTTTTGCAGGGCCAGACTTCCATTTGCTTGTGTGTTTCTTTTTTTATTCATCCACTGATGTTAATAAGTGTCTTTTATATGTCAGGCCTTGTTCCTGGTGCTGGGGAACAAGATAGACAAAGCCCTTGGTCTCATAGAGCTTAATTCTACTAGTAGAGAAAGTTGATAAATGATTAAGTACAAAATTGTATGTTGGGCAGTGATAAATTCTGTAGAAAGAGAAAGGAAGTTCAGAAGAGAGGGGAAGGGAAGCGAGGAAGGAGCCGTGTAGGTGTCTGAGAGCAGTGCCTTCCAGACAAGGGCAGGAGCACTTGGCCTGGTGACAAAGAAGAAAGAGATGTCACAGCGTGAGGGCAGGGAAGTGGTGGGAAATGAGGAGAAGGGAAGCAGCGCTGGCCAGACGCAAACCTCACTTTTTATGACAGATATTTAGTGGCACTCCTTTTAGTCTTCTGCAATGAAATTTGTAGGAAATATAACCTACCTACCCACGTAATTCAACATAATACCTTAACTGTGGTGGTATAAAGGAAGTACAAATGGAGAGAAATTTATAATGAAATAAGAAATATTTCAGCACATCAGCTTAGGTGTGACTACACTACAAGGCTTAACGGTATGATCATGTGTTTTGCACCCACTTGTAGGGCTCACCGTGAACGTGGCTGCTATAAATACAGATGGCTGCAGATGTGTTACATTGGCCACTCAAATGACATAATCGGTGTTGACTTCAGTGATGTGATATTTCTGAAATGGTGAATACTTCTTAGTAAAGCTAGAAACAAAGCAAAGTACATCACGCCCATTGCATTCCTAGAAATTCCTAGTTTATGAATAGAGCGGAGGGAGCCCTTGTGTTGACGTGGAAAATGGCGCTAGGCTGTTCAGCCGTGCCCTGTGGATGCTGGAAAATCCTAGGGGACATTTCTGGGTTGTGCTGGACCATGACCATCCATGCATTTCAGGCTGTCCCCACCCCCTAAATGCCACTAATAAACCCCGATTATCACGTGACTACCAAACAGCCCCCACGGATTTCCAGAATGCCCTCGCAAGGGTTTGGGATTTTGTTTGTGTGTCACGAGAAGCCGGCAGACAGTTTGGAGCTGGGAAGTGAAGCGATCTGGTTAGGTTTTAAAGGGATCAGCTGTCCATAAAAGGAATGATGTGGAGACTGAGGTTTCTGTGTCCCTCAGCGAGGACCCGGCCCCGAATCTGAGCTGCAGAGGTGCCAAGCAGACCTCCATCTTCCTGCCTGTCTCGAGCTTAGACAGAAGTCTGTCCATCTGCCCAGAGCCATCTGAATCACCCGCCCAAGGCCTCCCTCGCAGAGTGCGGTGGGGCACCCTGTGGTGTCCTCTGACTGTGCCCAAACCCTTGACAAATACAGGTGTTGCCTGTCACCTCAACCGGTTTTCAGCCATCACTCCCTTCCCTCCAAACACACTCCCAGTCTGCTTTTACTCCCTTCCTGCAGTAAATAAGAGATCCTTGAAAGCGGTTAGAAGAAGTTTTGTAGTTAAACTTCACACTCGGGTTATTTTACCCGGGGACCTCTCCCTCCTAACATGACCATGCCCAACACACAGGCACCGCTGTCAGATCTGCTGCCATCTGGGCCAGGGTTGATTTGGGCCAGCGGCGCCTGCCATGGCAGGAGCATTTGCTGTAACTGGGGTCCCTCATGCCCGGCCTTCCAGACAGTAGATAGATAATTGTACAAATCCTGAGCTGGAAACTACAAACAATAAACTACTCCGAGCTAGTTTACGTATGAACGATGAAGCTCATTATTTGTGACACTCAGAGGCACTCTCAGAATATGCTTAAGAAAAGGGTCAGGGCTATATAGCATTGAGCACCAGAATGGAAACGCCTGTTCCAAGTTCTCTTCTATCCTTTGGCACCAGTAGGTTTAGGGGTGCCGAGGAGGACAGGAAGGGTAGAGCCACTGGGAGTCACCATGGTTGGGTGAAGGAGTGATGGGCGTTATTACTGCTCTGTGTGTATGTGTGTGTGTGTTAATGAAATCTAGCCTTGTTTAACATGGCCTCAGTAACTCTCTGTTCAAGTCACACAAACTTTGGTGATCAAATATTGTTTCCCAATGTTTCTGTAAAAAAGGATAATGGAGCAAAATAGTGCATATGTATACCATAGTGGTCAAATAAATACTTCCTCAGGGACCACACACAAAATTATGAAGGCAGAGTCTATGTTTGTCCTTAGATGTGTTGGAGAATGAATGTTTGGGTCTGAGAATTTAGCAGTGGTATACTCCACAGCATGTCCATAGCTGGATTTAGAATTTTCTGTTTAAAAAATTAAGCTTTTATTTCTGTTTATCAATTCAGTCAGCAAATACCTGGATTCATCCTAATGCCTAAACGTTTCTTCTTTGGGGGCAGGTAGGATTGGAGGCAGAAATAATCACTGCAGACTCCACACCAAGGGCTTTATTAGCTCCCAAGTGGCAGGTTGAAGGAGATCTCGTTGCCCGGTAGTTCCATTCACTTCAAAAATAAGGGTGGGAAGAGTTCAGATATTGACATTGGTGCATATCCAGTGTGGGAAAAGTGTTACTTGGAAAATCTTTATAAAAGGTCAGCTCTCATGGTAGATGGGCCTAATTAAGGTTTACCAGCAAGTCTCAGAAATTGGCATATGAAATTACCATAGAGGCATGCAGGACAGTGATCCAGATTTGGCCAAATCAGAGGATAAAGAGAAAAATATCTTAAAGGAGACAGGAAATAAGAAGAATCAGAGCCTCAAGAATGAGGGTTGAGGAAGTAGAATGTAAAAAGGGCTTCTTAGATCCCTTCCCGGAACAAAAGGTCCAGAGAGTTTCCGAAAGTGGCTTTTTCCTCCTTTTTTTGGCTGGGGGTGGGGGGGTGGAATATGTGTTTTTCTTCTTTTGTGAAAAATATCATCTCAGTCATCTTAGTTCACCTTAGTATTCCCCTCTTCACTGTTCATTTGCTCTGAGATGCTTATGCAAACCAAGCAACAGGAAGCATCTTGATGAAAAAGGTCTCGTGTCTCCACCTGTTGCCATCACCTGTAAGGTCCAGAAATCACAGTGCAGACAGAGCCTTAGAAGAGACACGTCAGGTGCAAGGGCTCAGAGGCCACAGCCTCTTTGTTTGATCGTAAACCACGGACAGTTAGTGCTAAAAGGAACATTAGAATCTGTCGAGGGTTGTACAGCTCATCGGTGGCTGAGCTAGCAATGGAAGGGTAGATTTTTGATGAGGAACTTTCTGAAGCTTTTCAGATAGGCTCACATAACTGACATGGAGAGAGTATAAAGGACTTGAGTACATATTTTTTTAAAGCACAGGCTGTTTTAATTCTTTATCAGTGCCAGTTTACTTGGGTTTGCCTTTGACCTTCACCACCCCAGCTGGGAAGCATAAATTGTCATTTTTAATTTGCTTCCCTTGACCTGTTTGTGAAGGACTCTCCTCTAAAGGAGTCAGTAGGGTTTAGAAGGGAGGAGAGTTTGTTGCCCATTACATACCCCTACTGCGAGATTCCATCCAGAATGGCCTTGGAAGTTCTTAGTCGGCTGACACAAGGCAAGGCCCAGGCTCTGATCTGAAAAAGTTTGCAGGGTGCATTTTCCATGTGCATTGATTGATTGGTTTTGCTGGAAAACCTAACCAAGAGAAAGCATTCTGACCCTGCCATCAGCCTCTCTCTTCATGGGTCCATTTTATACTTTCTGCATTTTGTCTGTAAAATTTTCCACTTAAGAACTATCCTTTCATAGAAAATGGACTTGATTTATGTGTATATATATCTCTCATTATGGAAATCTTGCTGCATTACCAAATTTTCCTAAAAGGTTGGGAAGCTTTTTTTTTTTTCCTTTTAAATCTCTATCTTTCCTGAGATTTCAGACCAGGTTGTAAACAAGCTGTAATGCAAAGGGACTACCAAGAAATGCACAACAGAAACAGGCTCAGAAATAGAAATTGAATTTATAGGCAGTGAGATAGGATAATTAGTTTTTATATTTCAAAATATCCTCAAACCAGAGGAGTCTGCTGTCTCAGATAGAGGATGAAATTGAGTTTGAATCCCAATACCTCAGATAATTTAGTGGAAATCGCCTGTTTTGTATAAAATATATCCATAAATCTGCTGTGTGTGTATATTTATGATATATATATATTCCTCCCTAAAAACGTGAATTCAAGTGTAAGTCCAAAGATTCAGATTGCACGTACCATTTGTACTTACGGTTCTCAGCCGTAAATGTTGATGGAGCTAAAGATAATCTGATTGGCTGACTGTCTACTCTTTCTCTTTGAGCAGCTTATTTGGAGTTGAGAAATCAAACAAACAAAAATCCTTTTCTGCTTTTCATGTGTAAAGCAAGAACTGTCTCTGTTGTTTACCAAAAGTTTTGTTTTATATCCAACTGCTATTCACTACAGAATGTAAAATTTAAAACTTTGTATCTATATTAATATATGTATGTTAAACAATAAAAGACACGAGCATGTTAAGTGTCTACTATTGTTAAATATGTGTAAATTCAGCATACCTTCTGGAATGGCCAGTGTCTTAGCCACCAATCCCTGTTGCTCTGAATTGGCAGAGACCAGATCCTGATTTTGGATCTGGAACAGAGTTTTTCTGTTGTTGTTGTTCAAGGTTGCATCATGACTCTTGGGAGGGCATCCTGTCTGAAACGTGCTGTGTCCCCAGCCCGGGTCAGTGGGGACAGAGAGAAGTAGCATCTGTCAGCTGGGTGAAGTCTCCCGCGTGTGGAGTCAGTCACTGGTTCTTTGCTGAGGGTTCGGCTAACGAAACTGAACTGCTTACAGCACCCTTGTTTCCACAGAGAAGAACCTAAGAACTCGATGAACTTGAAAACAGGAGGTACCAGCGCGGTTCCTCCTCACGGCTTTAGCTCTATTTTGCGTTTGAGCGAGGAGGAGCCAGAAGCAGGAAGCTCTTGCTACCTGCACTGTGGATCATAGGAGGGTTTCATCAACCCTAGGATCGTTGCCCCCTTCTCTGCCTCCTGTCATAAATCTCTGCTTCAAAGGAAAGAAAAGGGACGGTTGTTAAAGCATAAACCTCCAGGTCAGCTCTTGTTACATCAAACTCAGGATGATGTCCAAAACCTTTTGTTGAACTGAAATGCTAGATTGGTTTGAAATAACTGAGCCATTCATTGCCTGGGGATAGGAAATCTTTCTGTTGTAAGAAGGTGGTTGGTTGGTTGGTTGGTTGACGTGCGGGTGTGTTTGCAAATGTGGGAAGTGGGATGGGGTTCGGAGTAGTATTTGCGTTGTGGGGACTGAACACAAAAAGCAGCAAAACCCGACGTTCCTAAAAACCAGAGAAGCTTGGATAAGTGAGTTCATCCATATTTTAGAGCCATTTTCATTCAGGTATAATTTTTTTCAGTTGCTCGAAGTTTTCAGCGTCGGATCAAGTTTTCTTTCTCGCTCCTCAGTGCCTCTTACGCATGTTTGCCATCTGCTCATTTCCACTGCAAACTGCTCTTTGCACAACGCTACTCAGTGTTAATTAGAACATGTGTCTCTTTGTCATTCATCTGGGGAAGGGGTTAATGATGATTTATGTCCCTTTAATTGGTTTTCCTCCAAACTATTATATTTAATTCGTTATTTTATAAGAACTCCAAGAGACTGGGAAAGAGGAAGGGTACCTCATTTTTATTCTTCATAACTTTAATTCTATGGCTTTTTTTTCTTTTATAAAAACCAAGCTTGGCCTAAGTATTTTGGTGTTTAAAAGATGTAATCCTTCAAGTTCTTGTTAAATGGTAATGCATGTAAGTATGTGTTTACTGCTTACCAGTGAACAACTTATTGGTCACAATTTTTAATTTATTTCTGAATAAGTAGTATGTTCACATGGTTCAAAATTCAAAAGGTCCCAAAAAGTATGCAGTGAAGTCTTCTCCCCACTACTGTCCCCAGACAATTGGTTTCCTTTCCCAGAATCTGTCAGGGTCTTGTGTGTAGGTATATTCATCCTTATGTATAACCATACGTATATAGATGAGTATATGCGTATGTACATATATATGTGTGTATACTTTCTCCCTTTTTATGCAGGGAGTGGCAAACATATATGCTGTTCTGCATATGCATTTTAAATACATTTTGGAATTTAGTGCATATCAGTGAGTTAAGAGCTTCATTTTTCTTTGTTAAGGCTACATTGTGCTACCATATTGTGACTAACTAGTCCGTGGCTGATAGACATTTAGACTGTTTCCGGTTTTTGCTGGGACAAACAGTGAGGCAGTGAATAGCTTTGTATCCCATCATTTTGTAAATCTCTAGGAAAAAGATCCTAGAAATGGAATTGCTGCAGCTGAAACGTGAGTGTGTTTATCATTTTGATTGATTCTGTCAAATTGGCCTCCACGGAAGGTAACAGTTTACAGTCACGCCAGCAGTATGAATAGTCATCAGCCTTTTTCATGTTTGTGAAAATAATCGGTGACATAACTATTCCAGCTTATATTTTAATTTGTCCTTTCTCTTATTTGGAGTGATGTTGAGCTTAATGAACACTCTAAAAAGAGAAATTTTTGTAGATAGATGTGCATATATATACACATATCAAAGATGGAAACCTATTTGTGCATTTTTCCCTCTACTGCTCAAAACACTAGTAAATTATATCTGGTTCTAGTAAATTAGACAGATAATTTCTATATTGCTGTGTTATTAACATCAAATGCACTCCAAATGTTAGAAGATACCTAATATTCTCCTTCATATGGTTACCAAAAACGTATTGCTGAAATCTGATTTCAACTGAAATTATTTTTCAGAATAATGCCTTTCAAACTAATCTAATCAGGTTTTGATTTGTAAGGGTACATTACATGCTATCTTTCAAGATACAATATTTTAAGTCAATTAAACTCTGACATATGCTGCTTTTTACTGAAAGCACACAGATTATAGGGAAATCACAGTTTGACCGACACGATGAAACAAAAATATTCTTACAGATAAAAATGGCCTCCTTCTCCTTGATGTTGTTCTTTGTGTTGAGCTTTAGATGGAAATCCCTTGTGGGGCTTTTTAAGGACTATTGCTTTGTTATAATAACTGAGTTCATCTCGCTGGCCCCGTGCATGGCCCCCATCAGGAGAGAAGTCCGAGGGCCTGTCATTCGTGTTATTTCCTAGCCCATATTCTTTGCTTGCTGTCACAAAAGCCACATAAATCTCTACAAGTGGAAAAATAAGTTGTCCATTTCTTGGTACACTGAACTTTCTATCTTATATTTTAAAACTGTAAGCCCATCCTTTGCCTGGCTAAAGACTGAGTACTAATTCCATGGCTGGGATGCCATGTTTTCTCCACTGGGAGTCCACACCTGTGGTTTCTTCTGGCCATGAAAAGAGATGGCTTCTTTGGCAAACATGAAATTTGAAAATTGAGTATCTGCTGAATTATAATAGCAGGGATTTCCCTTTGGGATAAATATAGTTGTCATTGCAACCAAGTTTGTGAGTAATAAAAGATAATATTTCTATTGCCCAGCCAGGAAATCAACCAATCTCCAAAATGAAGTTGCCCTGAATGTGTAAGGGTGGTTTTGAATTGTTGAAATATTCCTTACTGTCATGAAACCGAGTTAAACCAAATTAAACCAGATCTAAACTCACAAAGTTTTAGAGCCAGAAGGAGATCTGGAGATGGTCCAGCTATTAATCTCCATTGTATAGGTGAGAAAGCTGAAAGTAAGGAAAGGTTGGGATCATTTGAGTGAGTGACTGACTCACAAAGCTGGCACCCTGGAATCCTGGCCCCAGACCCCGCCTGGTGAAATTTTTCCAGAAATCTTGCTTAAACATGATTTTTTTTTCTAGTAGAAAATGTATGCTCTTTTAGAAGTAAGTTGTAAGGTCTCTTAGTCAAACACTTTGGTAGGTCATCCTTTAGTGAGGGTTGGTTTTTCTGAAGAGAAGAAGAAGAGAAAACCACAGAATGCTCTTTCTAAGAAACACCTAGACAGCACACATGAGGCAGGCACATGGTGTTCCTTCTCTCTCTTTGTAATTGGTAGTCTGTAAAACACTCTCCTGTTGGAAAAATGAAGTCTTCAGGCTGCTCCTGAAGAGCACCACCTCTGGTGGTGTGGAGAGGTGCCTACACAACTGTGTCAGCTTTCTAGTGGTTTCTGCTATGCATGAGGAGAGACACAAAAGGCATGCAGGAATATTGGGGGAAAAAATAATAAAGGCATTGCCACTAATTAGCTGGGACTGGTCAGAAATGGGTTATTACATGTGATGCATCTAAGGAACTTCTTGTAAGGACTTTCATTATATTTTTAGAAAGGAAAGAAGAGAGGGGAAAGAGAGAAAAAGAAACAAAGAGAAGGAAGAAGGGAGAGAGGCGAGAAGAGAAGGAGAGAGAGGAGGAGGGAGGGAGTGGGATTCACCTGCATTACAAGTAATATCCCTTCTCCACGTCTCTTGCTTGGACCAAAGGGACCATTGGTGGCAGCTACCTTAACCCTAGTCCAGGACTTTAGTATTAAAAACTTGTCTAATACCTTCCGAAGCCAAATATCCATCCCAGGTCTGTCATCTGAAATTCAGACGCCTATCGCTAACTACAGATGACCTGTGAGGCACTTGAACCTCAGCAGATTCAGGACTTAACCTGGCATCACACCCCTCCCCCATCCAGTTCCTTTCTCTGCACTCCTGTCTCGGTGAGCTGCGTCACAGTCCCCCAGATGGTACAGGTCAGAACTCTGGGAATTATCCTTGATCGCATCTTCTGTTGTCCCCACCAGGTCCCATCCAGGTCAGCAAGCCTGGGTGACTCCACCTCCTTTCTGTCTTCCGAATCTTTCCTCTCATGCTGGCCACTGCCACCGCCTGAGTTCACAGCATCGTCATTTCTTCCTGGAGTTGCTGCAGCAGTCTCCAGCTGGCCTCTCTGCCACCCGTTTTTGCCTCTCTCCAGCCTGTCCTCCAGACTGTTGCCGGAGAAATCTTTCTAGGAAAGCCTGTACAGTCACGGAATTCCCCTGTTTAAAATGCTCCACTGACTGCCCAGCACCCACGGAGACCCTGCTGAGACGGGTCTGTGCTCACTTCTCAGCCCGGTCTCTGCTGTCCCCACCCTCCCAGGCTCTCCCCGCGGTGCCTGGGAGTGTCCTCCCACCCCCGACCTTGGCCCGGGCTCTTCCTTCTGAGGGACACGTTCTGCTTCCCTGCTTCCCTCCTCCTTGACTGATTCCTACTTATCCTTCTGATCTGACCTGCGACGGCACTTTTCAGAGACGTTGTCCTCGACCACTGAACAAACTTATTTAGCAAATACTTGCATAGGTTTACTGTGTACCAGGCACTGATCTAAGGGCATTACATATATTCATTCATTGACTCCTCAAAACCTTAGGAGGAAGGAAGGATTACAATCCCCATTTTATGGACGAGGAAGCTGAGACCTTGTTTGGATATCGAAGCAACTTGTCCAAGGTCACACAGCCTTGTGGGCCAGAAGCCACTTTTGCCACAGTTTGGCACTTGATTTTGATTTGTATGTGATACAGAACATATATGTACATTTATATATATCCTATGTATATCATTTATTTTTTGAATAGGTAATAGAAGCACATACTGTAAAATTCGAAAGATACAGAGAAAATACAGTGACAAGAAAGTCTCTCCCCTAACCTTGCATCCCTCTTCTCAGAAGCAACTACTGTTACCAGTTTCTTGAGTATCTTTCCAGGGATACAAATATATGTGTAGACACCGTATGATTTTGTTTTTACGTTTGTGATAGCATATTCTGCTTGCTGTTTTTAATTTGCTTTGTTTGCTTCACAGTATACCTTGGGGCTTGTTCCATATCAACATATTAATATTAAGAACTTCCTCTTCTCTTTTATGTCTAAACAATAGGCCATTATAGGGATGTACTATAGTTTATTTAATTGGTCTCCTTTTGTTGGCTATTTAGGTAGTTTTGAAACTTTTGGCAGTACAAACCATGCTGCAAGAACTGGCTTCCTACAGACATTATTTTGCATGCATATGAGTTTATGTGTAGGATAAAATCCTGGAATTGGAATTTTAGGTCAAAGGGTAAGCACATTTATAATTTTGATAGATAGTGCCAGCTTGTTCTTCCTAGCGGATGTATCCACTTATTCTCTCATTAGTAATTTATGAGTGCCTCTTTCCTCGTAACCTCGCCATTGCGTGGATAATAAAACGTTTTCATGTTCATCATTCTAATATGTTCAATCTGCATTTCTCTTACTATGAGTAAAGTTAAGTGTCTTTCAATGTGTTTATGAACTATTTTGATTTTCTTTTCTATTAGCTGTTTATTAGGCTTTGTTGGCTCTTTTAGTATTGATTTATAGGCATTTCTTATATATTAAGGAAATTAGTCTTTTGTCTGTGATTTATGTTACAAATAGGTCCCCAGATTGTCATTTGTTTATGGTGTCTTTTTCCCCTTGCAGAAAATTTTTATTTTCATGCAATCAGATTTATCAGTTTTTTTCTTTTATAGCCTCTGGGGTTTGAGTCATAGTTAGACTGACTTTCCCCACGCCTAGATTATAAAATTCTCTTCTCTGCTTGCATGCCTGTGCGACGTTGTTTCAAATAGAGAATTAGTGGAACATAATAGCTTAGAAAATAGATTCTGGAGTCAGACTGACCTAACTGCCCTGGCTTCATCCCTAACTCGTTCTCTAATCTTGGATGACATTTTTTAATGAGTTAGTAATATCTACATCCTAGGGTCGTGGGGTACTATGAAGATCGAATGCCACAATATGGGAAAGTGTCCCATATTCAGTTACAGATGGCTGTTTTTATGGTGTTATTATTTTCTCCAAATTCAGTAATACTTCCACGAGAACAGCAGCCCTTCCTTCTTTCGTTTGTGTTCCTCTAGCCACCTTGGCTCTTCCCTGCCCCAGCCCAAGTCCCTACGCGACCTTCATGTGACGCTCTGCTGCTTGCTCTTGAGTGTCATTGTGAGCTCATTGTGATCGCTTCTCTGTTTATTTTGATCGGAGGCGGAGAGGCCGGGAGTTCTGTCTGGAGCCTCCTGGGGAGCCCCAGGTGCTCCTCCACTTGCTATGTGGCTGCTCTCCCAGCCCTTCGAGGACCCTGGTGCTTTGCCAGATCTTGACCCCACTTGCCATGGGGCATCAATAAGAGTCCGTGTCCTTCGCCTGAGCCACCCTGCAGCCCTTTGCCCTGGAGGTCCCCTTGCCCTTGTGCCTTCTGCTCTGTGGACATTACTGCTGTGGCCGTGGAAACTGTCGCATCTTCTCCCATTGCTGTGTCTCCGCGGGCTGGTGCCTCACCTCGTTCTCCTTCACATCCTGAGAGGACTTGAGATGCTGTGCTCCACTCAGAGCCCCATAAATATCTTTGACCAAATGGGTTGGGAGAAGTCAGAGGTTTAGGGTGTAGTATGGGCTGGAAGAGCCCTAAATCACTTGGCTCTGCCTTCATTCCCATCGACTGTATAGGAAGGAACGATCCAAAGCAACATGTTTTTTAGAGTTTCTACTATGTCAGCTTCTGTTACTATTTACTACTAAAAGTTTCAGTTGCTGTAGAGTGTAGCTCGCTTAAAAATGTTTAATATCATGCAAGCTGTTCAAAGACACCAGTCATTTGGAGACTGAGCTAAGAATTAGGCTTTAATTTCCTGACTTTTATTTCTGTCGCTCCCTTCTATTCTCCTTTGCCTCTTTAAGTGTTTCCTTTGTATACTTAATTTTCACAAAGGCCCCTTGAAATTCCAGGGGTAGGAGAAGCAGTGGAGCAGTAAGTAAGGTCATCTCATATTTAATTTTACCACTAGCCTGGCCATTAATTAAAATAATGCTTGAGCGTAAGTGTCAGGTTTTACAGGAGGTATATAAAATGTTAATCATGACTAATCTGCAGCGTGCTAGTGCAGTGCCAGGGAGGGAGTTTGGGGGCAAAGGCAGAGGACATGTTATCAGAAGGAAAAAAAATAAAGGAAATAAAACACTTTACTATTTTGTTAAATGCAACAGAGCCCCTACTATGGGCGAGTATGACAGAACATGCAGTGAAGGGTGAGGCATAGTTCCTGAACTCAAAGGCAGGACCTACTGCGTGCTGAGCATTTTATTTATACAGTTACACGTAAGATTCACGACAGTTCTAAGAGTTGGGTGCCTTGATTCCAATTTTATGGGTGGAAAGGTTGAGTTGAAGAGAAATTGAGTCCCAGAATGTAGCAGAGCCAGGATTAGATAGGTTGGACCTGGCTCCAAAGCCCCAGTCTCAGGCCACGTCGCGTCACCCTCCAGAAACTCACAGTCCAGTGAAGGGGAGAGGGCGACAAAACAGGGATGTGACTGTTGTTGGTGGAAAAGAAAAAAATAATGAGCTAAACACAGGAGAAACATCTTAGTACCCTTGAGTTTTCTTTCTGGTTGTGGCTTTTGGCTCTGGGTTCTATAATGCAGTTGAAGATGGTGGCCATTCACAAGAGAGAGGCCACCCATCAGCCATCCTGCTGCCCCAGCCCCACCTTGACACAAGAAGTCTCCTTACGATCTGACGCACCTGCACATAATAAAACAGGTGTTTCAGGAGCACTACAGCACTGCTTGTTGCTTTCTGGCCACAGTCCCAGTGGTAGTAAAACTACATTGAATTGCCTGGGACCCTGGGCCCAAGGGGTTAATTTTTTTAAAAATGCTTGCAGTTGTTGGGTTCCTCTGGTATGTTACTAGAATGTTCTGTAGCTTTAAGAACTCTGAGCCTTCATTTCCCCCACTCCATACCTGTCGCTCACATTCGGGGATAGATCAGCTCCGCATCCGCACTGCCTGCCCGCATGTGCTGAAGCTCACTCACAAGCGTGGAGCTTTCTTGGAAGGCTTTCAGCCCCTCTGTGAAAGATTTCAGTTATCTCCTCTCTTGTTTCCAGAAGTAGCTTCTTTACCCCAACTTGAAATCTTGCTGTATTCCTTAGTGTTTTGGAAACAAAATGTGCAGTGGGAGAATTCTGGCTTTGTGGATGTTGGATCACTTTGTTCCCTGGCACAACAATCTCTCCTTTGTATTAAACATCTGAGAACAGAAGTTCTAAATAACATTTTTATATTCCCTGTTGATATGAGTTCTTTATTTGGGGACAACAGTTTGGTGCTTGTTCCTCTGTCAAATTCTGATGTCCTTTCCCCTTCCCCTATGAGGAGGATGCCACAGACCCATCGCCCAGAATAGTACTTTATGTAGTAGTGGTGAAGTGTTTTTCCCACCCCCTGGGACTTTCTCGTTGGGTTGTTCCAGTCTGCAGTGAGTGGCCTGTGTCACAGTGGGATGACTGACTGGTCAGAGCAAACGTACCTCATCCACTGGCCTAACCATGAGCGGAGTGGCTAAACCAGCTAGCCACAGAGAGACCAGATGGGCAGACAGACCAAAATAGCCACTTCTCCACCTCCTTCCTGGAAACGCAGGAGGGCTGCTCCGGCGGGCCAAGAAGACCTAATTTGGTCAGCGACCTGGCACTTACTCTGGACAGGAGGTTGAGTTGGGACCCTGGTCTGAGTGCCCTACCTCCAGTTTTATTTCCTACAACCGTGTTTGCCCCTCTTAAGGAGTTTGATCACCTACATCAGCCACAACTAACTGGTAACAAATACCCTTAACATTAAAGCACTTCTGATTTATTTTCCTTCCTTTTGTACTTGTGCAAAGTACTTGTACTTTTACTCCAAAGAAAATAAGTATACGTTCTCTCATCTTCAGGCAAACCCGATTGTATGCAAGTCTAGTTTTGTTTAACAAAGTGGGACGTTTTTATTTATTTTTCAGAAAATTTATCACCACATTCCTTAAATGGCATAGGTAATATAATAAAAATAAGATTTATCCCCTAAGAGTGTTTTTATTTCTATGTAAGTTTCAAAGCTATCCCTTTTTCTTATTCATTCAACAAATACATGGTGAGTTGTCCTGCAGGGGTGAAAAGCTGCCCTGCACGGCTCCCTCGTGGCTAATGACAGGAGCGTGTCGGCTCTGGTGTTTAATCACTTTGGGTCAGACGGAGATAGATTTTTTGCTCCGTCTTCCTTCAGTATTTATTTCCTGCTTCCTATGGGCCAAGCATTGTACTGGTTTTCTCCCCGTCTGCCTTGTTCCCAATGGGAGCAGTCGGGATGGTGGTCCTGGAGGACGGGGCAATGTTTTGTCGCACTCGTAGCCCGGGGGAGCTGCGGCTCTGCTCTTGGCAAACCGGTGCACCGAAGGGCGGCGTGGTCGGCCTGAGGCCCCGGGATGGACTGGATTATTTTCTAAGTGGAGTAACATTCTACTCCTGCTATTTAACCTTTTCTTGCAAACCAAAATGGGAAAATCACTCTACGGACAGACAAGCTCAAGTGGTAATAAAAAATACTCTCCACGAGGCCGCCTGACAGTACCTGCTTGAGCCAGCCGGTGTTTGGATAAGAAGAAGCCCCTCGAGGAGGAACGGGGCCCTTCTCTGGAACTTAATTGATTTTTGTGTTCGTTCTGCTTGTTTTAATTCTTTTTGGAAAAGTGATTTGTAGTGCAAAGTGGCTTTACACATTATGGGTGCTGTATTATGTAATACTGTTCTTATCAAAAGATCATTTCTGCTTGTTTTGACATATTTCTTTTTTCTGATCCAGCTCATGTTTGTTTTCTTTTTCATTTTATTTCGTCTTGTTTAGGCAGTTGTTGTTCCTCTTATTTTTTTTCCACTACATCAACCTCCATCCTCTGCCAGGGGAATGGGAGAAAATATGGGACACTTTTTCCATTCTTTTTTCTTTTTTATTTATTTTAAAAATCAATTGGGTGGACTTCTTCAGACATAATCACCTTTTCCCTAGTGAGTGTGTTTCAGAATGCAGAGCCTCATTAGTTATAAATCTGACTCTGAAAAAGTTGGATTATATTCATTCCTGGGGATTAAGGAACTGCCCTGGCCTGGTTGTCCCTTTGTGGTCTGTGCCGTGACCAGGTCGAGCCAGGCTCATGACATGGGCACCTCCTCACAGAGGTACCCTGCTGTGTGACAAAATTCTATAGACTAGCAGCTACAAAAGTCTTTTTTGGTAAAATGAGGTCTCGAAGCCTTCAGTCACGTGCCCCGAACAATTTACATAATAAATCCAGAACTTGGAGATCCAAA
>CAUYRT010013430.1:0-25839 GCA_963574885.1 Lepilemur ruficaudatus
TTTGAGGCCAGGTCTCGCCCTCTTCCCCAGTCTGGGGTGCAGTGGAGCTTTCATAGCTCACTGCAAATTTGAACTCCTGGACTAGTGATCCTCCTGCCTCAGCCTCCTGAGTAATTGGGACAATAGGTGCACACAATCACATCCAGGTAATTTTTTAAATTTTTTGTAGAGATGGGGTCTTGCTATGTTTCCCAGGCTGGTCTCAAACTCCTAACTTCAAGTGATCCTTCCACCTTGGACTCCCAAAGTTCTGGGATTACAGGTGTGAGCCACCACACCCGGCCAACTTTTTAAGGTATAACATTCTTCAGAGAAAATGTTTATGAATTTGATAAATGCTAAGCATATTGACAGTAACTCTACCTTTACAGCGTAATTTCAAATTTCATAATGAAACAAAATTACACAGCCGAAGTCTTGAAGTTGATTAGAATAGAGAATAGTGGCTTTGAATTTTTGAGCTGCATTTTAACAGTGTACCAAGGCTCTGAGAAAGGCTACTGCTCAGATTAGGATCATCATTCGTGGGGCTTCTGTAAGTACCATCAATGCTGCAGATGAATGGGGAAGTCCCCATTGAATGGGGACACAGGAGTTTGCTGGATGTGAAACTGGGAACCTCTCACATTCCTAGAAAGCAAAATTGCAAGGCCATCTGAACAATTTGGGAAGACCCTGTAAATTGAGGAACTCAGAAAAACTTAATATGTACTGAGTACCTAATATATGATCCCACAAGGTGATTCAAATATTCTTACTTTACTCATGAGGAAACTGAACCAGTCATCAAAGACCAGATCTGAGCCCTTGCCCCTTCTGGTGTTCAGCGGTTAGACAACAATACATATTTGTTCATTTAAAAACCACACTTTTATCTCAATCTCAGGGCATGATAATGTCTGGAAAAAAAAGGAATCAAATTCAAATCATAACAAGAAAAGTTAGGTCTGTGTAATGTTCAGGCCAATGAGATATTCCAGAAGGTTCACTGGGATCCATAAAAGGGAATATGTCCAATTAACCAATAAAGGACTTTAAGATGAGACTTTTCTTGTAACTTGTTTTCAGTAGACATTTCACAGTGCTGGTGTCACTGAGAAATATGTACAAACGTGATATTACGGCACAAAACAGAACAGAGAAACAATTTTCCGTTGAGTAACTTTTATTCATTCATTCTGCACATACTTATTAAGCATCACTGGCGTCTTTACTTGCACTATCTCATTTAATACTCACAATATAATCTGATTCCACCCAACCCACTTCCCCCAACTCTTTTCCTGACTCAGTCTGTCCTGCCTCTGTGGCCCTTGCTGCTCTCGCAAGCACACACCCCAGCAGCTTTGCACTTGCTCTTCTCACATCCTGTCAGTCTCCACGTGACTGACTGCCTTCTTCATTTGGGTCTCTGCTCCAATGCCACCTTTCCAGAGAGGTCTTTCCTGGCCATTTTCTTCAAAACGGTGGCCCCTTAAGTTGATATATTTTTAACCATGTCACGTGTTTTTTTCTGACCTTCTATTACACATTGTTTGTCTCAAGCTTATTGTCTGTTCACTGATTTCCAGTGCTTGGCTCAATGCCTGGCCCACAGTAGGGGGTTATGAATGAATAAACTTTGTAAGAGGTCACAAACTTAAGTGTGAGGTCTGTAACGTGTTCGGGGAGAGGGGGGATCTAATGAATGAATTGTCAAACTTTCACGATCAGGATTTCCAGATTCTCTTGAAAAAAAATCAGATCTGGGGCAACTGGGCATCACACCTGCATGACAGGTTGAGTCAGTGGAGGAGGGGTTTGTCCCCTTTATCCGGGACATATGTTCTGCAGTTGGTGACAGAATCCCATCAGCCCACTCATTGTGTTCATCCCTGTAGGCATGTGACCCTTACAGGTACTAGCTTTAGAAGGGAGGATCCAAGGGGGAAAGGAAGAGTCATGTCTTATTCACTGTTATACTCCCAGCATCCATCTACAGAGTATCTGGCACATGAAATTGCTGGTTCATACAATAAATGAATATATTATCCCTAGATTTCAGACTAAGAAACCGAAATTCAGAGAGAAAGTAACACATCCAAAATTACAGAGCTGGTATACTATGGAGTTTGAACTCTAGATTGTTTGATTCCAATTGCTTGGTTCCCATACCACAAAGGCAATGAAGAAAGAGCTAATTACAGACATTTACATTCAAGAATATGGGTCCTAATTTTTTAAAAACCAAGGCAATATTTATTTAGCATGAAATGCATAGATCTCAAGTTTACAATTTGTGTGTCAAAATATGTGTATGTCCATATAACCGCCATCCTTTTCAAAATGTGAACATTTCCTAGGTTATTCTCTCAGGCACCTTGCCAATCAACTCCATACTCACACCTCAGACAGAGGTAGCCAATGTTCTGGTCAATTGCCAGAGGCAGATGGACTTGCCCGTTCTTGAAGTTCATATGAATGGAACCATCATGATATACTCTTTGCAGTCTCCCATGTTGCATATACCAGTGGTTCACTCCTTTTTATTGCTGAGTAGTGTTCCATTGTATGGACAAACCTAAATTACTAATCCATTTTCCGGCCGTGATGTATGGCCATTATTTAAAAAAAAAAAAAAATGCTATTACAAATTTTCTTGTACAAGTCTTTCTGTAGATATAAGTTTTCATTTCTTTTAGGTAAATGCCTAAGGATGGAATTGCTATACCATAGGGGTAGGTGTAAGCTCCAAAGTGCTTTACAAAGTGGTTTTACCATTTTATACTCCCATCACCAATATATGGGAATTCTAATTGCTCTACATCTCCACCATTATTTGTTGTTGTCAGTCTCTATAATTTCAGCTATTCTCTAGGTATGATGTTTTGTTTTAATGTGACTCAAAAGATACACTCATTTTTCAGAGGTAAGAATTCTCCTGTCAGCTCTACAAGATAGGTAGGTGTCCTCCTCAACTTCACACTTAAATTATCTGTGCCATGGTGATGTGTTGGTAAATGTTTAACAGTGGAACATTCAGAGGTGGTGGAGTAGAAACCCTGATTTGCAGTATTTGCCAATTTCTGTGGTGTAAATGTTCTCACCAAGGATGATTTTAAGCTACAAACACTAAATACTCAGTTGGGAAGGAATGTACACACTAAGCCTCTAACATACCACTATCTGCCTAGTACTTCTCTGTGAGATTTGGTCAATAGAAAAGAACCTGCCTTTTCCAGAGATAATGACTGTGTGAACTCAAACCTAGAACTTCATTTGCACAGATTAAAAAGCTTGGCTGGGAGGATGAATTTGGACAATGGGTGAATGAATTCACCGGGCTCTGAGGATAGCTGGGTTTGAAATAATAGGAACATGTTAGTTACTCCCAGGTCCTAAGGAAGCCCATAAGGTTCCCATTTTCCAATTTGGCAAATTTATCTCCTCTACCCAGATGTCAAGGCTCTCTAAACTTAGGCTTTTTCTTGCCTAACTATTGATACAGTCTCTTGATGTCTGCTGGAAACTAGCAGCTCCCAATGCTCAGACACAGGCCAAGGTCATCCTTGCTATCAGATCCCTCCTTCCTTCCAGCATTGCTCCCCTTCCCTAAAATACTCATTCCATTTTACCTCTGCCATTTTGCTTCCAAATCATTCACACCTACCATCTCTTGGTTCCATCTAGTCACCAATGCTGTGCCTAGACTTTTACATATGGAATTATTTAACCCTTAGCACAATATTCTTGCTTTAAAGATGAGATCACTGAGGTTCATAAAATTTAAATAATCACACCCTAGAAATAACAGTGACAGATTTTGAACTTAGCACTTTTTATAAGCAAAGTACAGATGCTTTCACTTTGTAGGAAGGTCCAATCAAAATCTCTAGAACTCACTAAGACACCTATGAATTATTATTGGCCCTTATAGTTGATCAACCTTTTACACACACTGAGCTGCTCCGTAACCATTATCTGCCAGACACAATTCCTACCTCAGCTTTCTTTCCCCAAATGGTTGCTATTCCATGCCTGTGTGGATCCTGGTAGCAAGGCAGAGACAGAAACTGGTTCATGGAATTATTCATTTCAGTGTTAAAAATCCTGGCCATTTACTATCTATATGACGTTAGGCAACTTAACTAACGTCAGGATATTTGGAATAATAACATCTAACGTGGAGAACTACCATATACACTTAATAAAATAGCATATGTAAAGCATCAGGCCCCATACCAAGTGCATATTAGATGCTAAACAAATAAAATGGTACCTGTTAGTGTTTAGGTCAGTTGATAGGTTGATTGTTACAGTATTGTCCCCAATGAATCATGCCTCCTGCATCCATGCCTTGGCATAGTTTCTCCCCACATCAACTCTAGACTTGGCTGCATGACTTGTTTTGGTTTATGAAATGTTGGAAAACAGGATGAAAGTAGAGACTTGAAAGTCACTTGCACACTGGATTGCTTTCTTGGAATGCTGCCTCCACACAGAAAAGCCTGGGCTAGACTATTGGAGACACGTGGCCCAGCCAACACCCAACACCAACTGCCAAACATGTGCATGAGGCCACCTTCAAACATCCAGCCCCAGACAAGCTGCCAGATGATGGCAGTCACATGAATGATCCCAGGCAAGACCAGCACAAGGACTACCCAGGTCACTGCAGGCAAATTTTCTAATGTACAATATTGTGATGATGTTTCAAGCACTAAAATTTGGTTTGGTATGTTAGGTGGGAAAATGTCATTCATATTTGAATTCCCCAGCACTTCGCATGCTAGCTCATACATGGAAGGCACTTGGTGCACATTCACTGTATTCTATAAAGTAGAAAACTTGTGCATGAGATTGTGTTATCTCCCGAGGCCATGGCATCTCACATAGTTTAAATATAGGGAAGGTGCAAAATAAGGCTTTGGCAGTCATAGAAGCTTGATATGATTTGCATTTGAAGAAAATCAAAGCCATGTTTCTATGAACAGCTAAGATATTTAGGCATCTTCTTGAACCATTAGCTTTTTCACAACACGGAACTTTTCTGACATGGAAATATATGAGCTCAACTTTTCATCTAAAGGCACATTCCAGCTCATACACTAGGAGAGGCTGACCTTCTCCCTAATTAGAAGAAATTAAAAATGTAGATCAGCAAGCAACCAATGCAGACATTTAAACTAATCTGACTTTCATTTTGCTAAGCTCCCTTGCCCCAAACCCCTCAACATGTGACAATGAGGGCACCTTTCACTGCAGCCATATTAACATTTCTGTAGCTCCACATCTGGAAAAGCAACTTTTAAACTTTGTTTCACAAGCATGTTTGTGGTTCCCTTTTGGCCTTTGAAAACACAAATACATGTCAGTGAAACCTACAGCTAAGAGCTTTGGACCAAGGTTTAGGAAGAGCTTTTGAGATATTAGCAGACTTCTTGTTATGTATTTTAAAAAAGACACCCAGAATGCACTGTCACCCTCTGGAGAACACATTGGAAGAAGCACTGCAGAGCTCCTAATGCACACCGAAGCCACACACTTGGCTCAACCATTTCTCTGCCTGGCAAAGCAGGCAACTTCCAGTGTGAGGGAAAGGACATTAATCTGTTTTCCATTAATATTAATAAATGATTCAGCCTTCCATGCTCTGAGTGAAGAATAAAAAACAAATCATGGTTTCCATGTATTTCGAAAGAATTTACTCTGAATGCACAAAGGCATCATCATATCAGTAACTCAACTTCAGGAGGCTTTATTTGCCTTTGTTTCCTAAGCCTCCTTCCTGGGGATCAATGAGAAGCTGGAATTTTGCTCTGTGTTAGTGACAAAGCTTCACAAAAGAGCAGGACCAACTTCCCCAAGTGTGTCCTGCAGGAACAGGACTGCAAATATGCTGTATCAACAATAGAAGACAAAGGCAGGAGAAGGGAACTAACCATTTTTTGAGCTGCTTGTAATCCAGGCACTTAATATACATGCTATATTTAAGTGTAACTGTGACCCAGTGTCTTAGTCCATTTAGTGTTGCTAGAAAGGAATACCTGAGGTTGGGTAATTTGTAAAGAAAAGAGGTTTATTTGCTCATAATTCTGCTGGCTGGAAGATTGAGCATCTGGAGAGAGCCTCAGGCTGCTTCCACACATAGTAGAAGGTGAAAGGGAGCTAAGCATGTGCAGAGATCACATGGTGAGAGAGGAAACAAGAGAGACAGAGAAAGGAGGTGCCAGGCTCTTTTTAACAGTCAGCTCTTTCAGGAACTAATAGACCAAGAACTTACTCAACCCCCTCACCCCTGCCCAGGGAGGGCATTAAAATAGTCATGAAGGATCCACCCCCACGATCCAAACACCTCCCTACAGGCCCCACCTTCAACACAGGGGACCAGATTTCAACATAAGATTTGGAGGGGACAAACACTCAACCTATAGCACCCAGTTTGATGGGAATGACCTTCATTACACATGAGGAAACTGAGACTGAGAAGGTTAAGTAATTTTCCCAAGTAATGTATCAAGAGTTAAGAAATTTGCACAAATTAGGTAGGGGTAGGCAGCCAATTAGTGACTAGAACAGCAGTCTGCAATGAATCTAGCCCATATTCTGTATAAGAAGCCTTAAACTAAAAAAGACACTAGTGTTTAGTGTTACTTACATGCCAGGCACTGTGCTTTGAGCTTCACATCCTTTGTCTTATTTAAACTCTAGGGAAATTATTACTGTTGATTTGTAGATGAGGAAACTGCTTTGCCTGTGTCTGATTCCACCTCTTTATAAACAGGTCCACAAATAATACACACACACACACACACGTGTGCTTTTTGAACCTCTCTAAAGTGGCCGATAATTTCACTGAGTGCAGTAAGTCCTTGGGTTGAAAGTGACCTAAAAGTGTTCTAAATCCTTTGCATGCTAGTGATAAATACCATCTATGTCCATCTCTCCCCAGTTTATAAAGCACTTATAGAATCATCATCTCTTTTACCCTCCCAATAATCCTATCAGAAATGAAACATTATAATCACTTGACAGATGGGGAGCTAAGGACTTGGGATGTTAAGTAATGTGCTCCAAGTTTGTCAGCCAATAATGGCAAAATCAGGCACTGAGCCCGGTGGTCAGTACTGGTGATAAACCTGACACCTATGCTGAGAGAAGTTTGGATGAAAATCACTTTAAGTGACAAAGCGTAACATAAATTTATATATGTACTTCAATCACAACTATGTAAATATATGTATACATCTCTCAATCTTGTGTGAATGAGCCTGATCACAAACAGATGCAAAAATGCATGCTGATAATGTCTATCTCCTCTTTCCCAGACGCTGAACATTTATTCAGGAAGCCTTGTTAGAGGGAAACTCACAGAAGGTCAACACTGGGGCAGAGGAAAAAGTGACAGAAAGAAGGCCATGTCCACCATGTGGCTTTAGCAGCACATCTACAGCACAGAGGCTGTTTAGGATTACGTGAGTGACAGGAGAATGCAAGGGATAGAGCATGGACTCCGAGGTCCAACAGATTCAGGTTCAAATCCTGGCTCAGCTGTTTGTCAATAAGTTGTGTGATCTAGGATGACTTATTTAGCATTATTAGATGTTCACCTCACAAAGACTACCAAATATATTATAGCACTTAGTGCAGGATGCATAATGCACACAAAGTGTTCAGAGAACAATAGCTCTTAATATGATAAATTGCTTGTAATCTTGTCTAAGAATGGGTAGAGAGATCTTCTCTAACTGCAGTCCCAGGGTGATGGCCCATTCTCAGTTCATAGTTCCCTGGTCTAACCTAGAGAAAACCCTACAAAGAAGGAATTGCCACCAGTAATAAAGCCCCGAATAAGAATATCAAAGAGCACTTGCTTGGTTGCAGCAGTGTTTCCCTCGTTTTTGCATTCACACTCAAACCCAGGTTTCATGAGATAGACCGCATCTCATGCAAACTCATAACCTGTGAAATTGTGTTTTGATTGGGTACACCACATATGCCCAGCCTTATCTTCCCAAGTCCCTGAGGAAAATTATAGAATACCATTTTTTTTAGCCCCTGTAGAAAAGATTCAGTTATTACATTTTTTATAATTCAGGGCAGGCATAACCATAGCTAGCCTTGACATTTCTGAACAGACCTGAATTTCCAGGGAAAGCATAGCTAACACAGCCAGTATACTAAGGTCTATTTCAGCACCTAGAAAATGTGAGTGGATTCACAATATCCCAGAACAATCAATATTTTCCCTTGAATATATGAAGCAGATGAACCAAATATTGAAATTGGATGATGACATGGTTTATTCAAATTCTCCCACCTGGTGAAACCACTTTTTGAATGGCATTACACATCATGTGTGCACCTACTTAACAGGTGTTTGATAATCCTTTAGAAGACATCGCATGTGAGTAAGATTCTAATTCTCACATAGTTACCTATGAATGAGAATGCTACTTTCCCTCTTGAAAGCAACCAACACAGAGAAAAACACCAGACATGCTGTGCATTATGTATTCTAACCTAGATTTAGCGGGAATTTTTTCCATCTTTCCTCCTTCTTTAAGACAGGATGGAGTATGTTCAAGATGTTTTGTCAACTCCAAAACCCTGCACAAATATCGGTTGTTGTGCTGGAAAATAAACTTTACATTTGCCTTAGAATCAAACAACTGCAAAAACGTCAGGGTTGGAAGGAAACCAGGAGGTCACAGACTCCAACCTCCCATTTTCAAGTGAGCCCCTACAAATGAAAACCAGATGACATTTTAAACAGACCACTTCCAAATTAAATGTCAACTGCATATGATGCAACCTAACACACCATAAACTCTTAGAACACAAAACTCTTCCCCAGTTTCTCCTAGAGGCCATCAAGACCCATGTGGAATTCATATATTCATTCTGGAAGTCCATAAAGGTGTATTTCTGGGTACCTCTTGGGGAACTCATCTATTTTCATGGCTTTAGTGAACACATTTTAAGGATATAATCCTTCCACATGCTTTTAAGAGTCACCTTTGTAATTTTCCTCCACACATTATTTTTTTACTCATAGTCAACAGATATAAAGCATACTAAAGCAGCCTAAGCCCGGAATCCCAACTGCTGGTTGAAAATTTAAACCTTTGGCTGCCAAATACCTCCAAAGTACAAATTAGAGTGGTTTTCTGACCTTGAAGGGGCTTGTTCAATGAAAGGAAAAAGTCAAGAAAATCACACAATGAATGGACTGAGAATGTCAGAGGGAGAAAAGAAGAAAGAGCAAAGAGAAGACAACCCAGTGGAAGGAAGTAATTTACAAAATAAACCTTATTCAGTATAGTTTTTCATCAATTAAAAAAGTCATGTTCTAAACAATTATTTCAAACTTATAAACTATTAATAATTTACATTTATATTTTTCAACAAAATGTGCTTAAAATTATTTAAGATACACATTTAATAAGGCACACGAAAATATTTTTAATACGCTCCATGACTGACCTTTGAATAGAAATTTTAAGATTATGAAACACTTTCACAAACATCATCATATTCTTTCCATAGCAGCCTTTGGGCAATGGGTATTATTAAGATCTCTACCTTACCAACAAGGGATAAGAAGCTGGGCTCTGGAGACCACTGCTTAGAATTGTATTCTTAAACCAGACCATTTTATCCCCCTAGAGAAGCAATACGCCTTAGAAATCAATAGGTCAGGCTCTGGAACTGGAATCCTCAGATTTGAATCCAAGTTCTACAGCCCTCAGCGCTCCATTTTCCTTACCTTCATTTAGGGTTATTGTGAGAATTGAATATGCAAATGCATATTGAACTTGCTAAGCTGAACACAAAAAAGTTTATCAGAAAGGGAAACTGTAATCATTTTACTTATCATTTTACTTAAACAAAAAGGAAATACTGCACAGAGAAAAAGTCCACCATAATCTCATCACATAACCATTTTTTTTGTGATACTTTTTCCTTATTGTTAGCATAATTGCAATCATTCAGTATATACAAGTTTGTACTCCATCATGTTTGCTTAATACAGCACAAACACTCTTCTCACAAACACCTTGTTCAATGTCTACAACCAGTAAATTTATTATAAGTAATCGCTTCCTTTTAAACAGTGAGGTTGTTTCCAATTTTAGTGTTAAAAATAACACTGTAAGAAATGTCTTTGGGAATTTAGCATTTTCCATATACTGGGTTATTTCCTGAGAAGGTGTTTTCTCTGAATATGCTTCTTAAAGGCAGGAAGCATGTCTGTCTTCTTTACTGTTCAGTCCCCAGGGACCAGAACAGAGTCTGACTCAAGAAATAGTTGCAAATGAGTGAAGGAATGAATGAATGAATGCAGTACTTCAATAGATTCTTATATGTTAAATATTGTTGCAAATGTATACACAGTTCATTAAAATGTAAATGCCAAGTGCTAAAAAATATGGGAACTCTCATTCTATATATTATTCAAAATATTATCAAATGGCAGAAAAATGGGGCCACACTATTTAGTAAATTTTTATTTCTGTTTTCCCTACTAGGAACAATCAGTTGTAGAACAGCAAGCAACAGGTGTAGAAGTAAAAACTAAATACCCCACTCCTCCCCAGTTCCCTGGGCGCCTCATTTCAAATTCCTTGGCCGATGACATTCTTTCACTAAAGCTTTATTTACATTTCTGCACTTCCACGTCTGGAAAAGGAACTTCTAAACTTTATTTCTCCAGAACTCTTCTGGCTCCTTCATGGCCCCTATACAGCAAAGATATTAAGGATTTGTCTGTTATTTTTCTGTTAAGCCTTTTTTCGAATTCTGATTTTTGATGGTATGATTGAGGTACGTCCTTGAGTCACAAAGTTTTTTTGATTTTTAAGAAATCAAATTGATTGACTCTGCTTTCAAGAAAATATTCCCCATGCCTTTTCTCACCTTTTTTTTTTTTGATCGTTTGTTTGTTTTGGTTTGGTTTGGGGTTGTTTTTCGTTTGTTATTGTTGCTTTGTCAATGGCTTCTTAAGGTACTGATTCAAAGTGCTACTTCCCTGCTCTTACTTCTGCATTTCTTCACATTAGCACATTTTTCAGAACCCCTGAAAACATCGCTTTTCCCTGACCTATACCGCCTAATGCGTTCTTCCACCTGCATTCATTTGATTTCAGGCTTGATACTGTAGTAAACATTCAAAGCAAATGGATTGCGGTCTGTGGTTAAAAGGTACAAGAGGGAAAACTACATCATGTCGTGTTTCTGCTAATGGTGGGTCAAGAGTAAACACCCAGAAGCAGATGCGGCAGAGTCTACCGCCCACTGGGGGAAAGTTCACTCTGGCTCTTTAAGAGTCAACAGCTCAGATGCATGGAGTGCCTGCTTCAGCCCAGCCCCAAGTTAGACATTTGGGAGTTTCAGTTTCACCATGCCAATACTGGGGGCTGGAGGTTGCACAAAATCAGTGGTCTTTGCTCTGTGATTCCCGAAGACCTAGAGGGCTTCCAGGAGAGAAGTGGGATGCAAAGGTGTAAGCAGATAGATGCCTCACTCCCAAATTCACAGAATGGTATCGATATTAAAGCGCAGCTTTGGTAACCACAACCACAACTGCACTGAGTGTCACTGAAGTCCCTTCTCAGCTCTGTCACGTGAAGATTCTATGGCCACCTCTGTTTCCGTTGAGCATCAGTGGGTATTTTAGCCCTCCCAGTAACAGCTTTCCCTATCAAAGGAACCAAGACAGCAATGAGTAGGCCTCAGTTTTCTCTCTTATCTTCCTTTAGCAAGCATGAGGACCTGGCACATGTTAGGTGCTCAATAAATGTTTTTTATGGTTGCTGATATTTGTTATAATATAAGCTATTTACAAAACGCAGGGTTACCTATTATCCCACATCTACTGTTTCTTCTTCCAGCAACGTCCTGTAACAGCAACAGTGATCGGAATAATAATAGTACCAATAATAACAGCACAAGGATTATGAAATACCTACTATGGACCAGGCACTCTGCTAGGTGGTTTATACATACTATTTCTCTCAATCCTCAATTTTCAGGCCAGGTAAACATCATTAATTCTAATTTATGAAGATGTTTATGAGGAAACTGAGTGCTGGGGAATCAAATACTTGGTCTGAGGAAAAAAGGAACCAATAAGTGGCCAGGCTGGATTCTAAGACCAGGTCTGTCTGATCTCAATTCTCATTGTTTTTCTACTCACCGCACTGTCTCTAAGGCTTTGGTTCATTTCTAACATTTTTATATTGTCTAATACACTTGGTTTGCCAAGCAGTTTTTAGTTAACAGATGAGAAGCCTCACCTGTAACCCATCAAGATGGCTAAGCAAGCTTTAATAATTTCAGATAACTAATAGTCCAGTGGTTGCAGGTTTTATAAATAGAAGGCAAAGTATAGTCTCTCTTTTCTTCCCAAAGTGCTGTTGATAAGCAAAAGCTCAAACTCTGTAGCAGAATAGTTGCATTTTAACTTATTGAAAGTCGGTTTAAAAATTCTTTCTATATGTTTTTTATGGCCTAAATGCATGGAAATCAGACTTTTGAAGGATGTTTTGTTACCTCTGTAGTGGTTTGAAAGAGTATTTCTAGAGTATTTCTAGCGCCATAAAAACACTGAATATGTAAATTTTGGAAACATTTATATGTTAAAAATACAGAGAAGCAGCCATGTGTAAGCATTGCTAAAAGCAGGTAGAGGGAGAAGCCACATTTGCAGTTTGTAGACTCCCTAGAGCTGTTTATTAATTCTATCATGTCATTTACATGAAAATGGGGCACTCGTTTATATTAAGATGCTAAAGCCAAGCCACATGGACAATGCAAATGAGTGAGCAAAGAATGCTTTGTCATAAAAATACATAATTTATCTCAACAATTTCTGTGAATTTTTGATATCAAAGTCTCTTTATGACACTGGCAGTCATCAAGCGGATGTTTGTCAAAGTACATTTCCCAGATGTCTAAATAAAACTGTTTTTGCCTTGATGAGTTTTATACAGGGAGCTGGAGAACTGCACTCTTTTTGAATTTCTCTACTTTTGGAATATGTGGCATTTCTTTCTCTTTCCAATTTGCCTCTCACTCAAAATGTGAATGGTTAAGGTTCTAGTTAGTTGACCCTAATTCATGAGAAATCTCCTATCAATGTTTTTATGACAAGGTAAGGGGGGGGAATAATGTTGTAGAGGGAGGGGAAGTGTCTTAAAAATAACAGAGACTCAACTCATAAATGAGCAAAAGCAGAAACAGACAATTCAGAAACAAGAAAATTTAGTGGCTAACAACATACGGAAAAAAAATGTACCCTGACTAGTAAGCAACAAAATACAAATGAGACTATCAACACCAAATAGATTTTGACTATAAAATCAGCAAATATTTATTTTAATGAGATCACTCAATGGAGACCAGGGTGCCATCTGTACTAACGGAAGGATCAATTGCCCAATACTGTTAGAAACTTGATGTTGACACTTTGTAGGAAGATCCTAGGAAATGTCGACACTCTCTTACTTTGTGACTCCCCAAATTATGGAAAAATCCTTACAATCATGATGTTCACCATCATGGTAATAAAATAACAAAAATCATAAAAAACAACTAAACCTCTAGCAACAAATTGTCCTCTTGGTGACCAAAAGAAATATTTGGCAAGCCTTGGTAATTATGAAAAAGACAATTTGAGAAAACTTTTACGGTAATATTTTTTAAATGCCTATTATAATGCAAATGAAAACACAAAATATAAACGTATAATACAAACACAGTCACTTATGAAAGAAATCAAAGAAAAAATACTGAGAAAAAAATAAGCCAAATACTTCATTGTCAAGGTCTTTGAGAGGTGAATGCTTCAAGGTATTTATTTTTGTCTCTAATTTTCTTATACTATAAGTACAGACTATATTGAAAGTGATATAAAATTAACTAGAAAAAGCAAAAAGGAACTATATAAAGGTTCTTACTGAAAAGTTATTACTAAATAAAGGCTTAGAGTTCATTCTAAATTAAGGCCATATAACATGGTTCCACACAGAGATTCCAAACACAGTTTAGAGAAATCCACATATATACACTATGATCTAACTAATCGCATTTTCACCCAAACTAATTTGAAATGTTAATGTTTTAAAACAATGTCAAAAATCTTGAGTATTCACATATTTGGCACAAGTTTCTCAGAAGACAGCAAATGTATTCCGTGTATTTCCAAGAAACAAGAATGTACACATGTATGGGAGTTGTGCAGGAAGGCAGAGTCTAGCTTAGCATGTGGAAGTATTTTTCACCTCCAGAGACATCCAACAGCCTAAGAACATATTAACTCTCCTCAACTTGGACAAGACTTCAGCAGAGGCTGTGGCGTCATGCGCTCAAACATAGGAGAAATGATGTTCTGCCTATACCGTCTTTCACCTCCTCCTGAGTCATCCCCATCTCAGTAAATGAGACCAATAGCTGCTGAGTTGCTAAAGACAGATGTTTGAATCTTCTGTTTCCTTCACCACGCATATCCAATACATCAGCAAATTGCACCTCTCCATCCCCACCGCTGCCAGCCTTGCCCAAGTTAGGATCATGTCTCCTGTGCTCCGCTGAAGGAGTCCACGCTCTGTCCTGTAATTCACTTTCTGCCTGGCCGCCTGAAAGATATATCTGCTGATATATCTGATTAAAGCATAAATCAAATCACACCACTCCCCTACTTGTAGCCTTTCAAAGGTTTCCCAAAGCATCAAAATTAAATCCCAAATTGAAAATTGAAACCCCTTTCCCTGCTCTACAAGGACCAATAAAATCTGGCCCCAACTATCTCTTCAATCTAATTGTAGGCCATTACTTCAGCCATATACATTCATATTCTCTCTCTCTCTCTCTCTCTCTCTCTCTCTCTCTCTCTCTCTCTCTCTCTCTGTACTTGCCATTGGCTTCTGCCTGTTAGCTCCGCCCCAAGATGCTCACAGGGCTGGCTTCTGTAATGTAAGTCTTTATTAAATATCACTTCCCCAGGAAGGACTTCCCTGATGACCCCATCCAAAGTCTCCCCAAACATATTCTATCCCAATCTCCTCTTTTACTTCTTCTTATCACTCAGATCACTTGATATTTTCTTACTTTTCTTTTTTTGTGTTTGTTTTTTATTTTTATTTTTTTTTAATCAGGCAGCCCTCAGAACCAGAAGTGGTTCAGAGAACTCCCTGTGTTTCTTTTTAAAATTGATTTTATCTAATGCAACAAAGAGAAGGGGACCTTGTTAATCTTGTCTACTGCTTCATTCAAAATGCCTGGCATAAAGCAGTTGTTTCATTCATACAGATGAGTGAATGTCAGATATACTTTATCAGGACCAAATTCATCTCCGGGAGAACACAAAGACAATATCTAAGGAGCCTGGTGACTCACTGAGGAACATTCCTAGAGAGTTAGGCTGCTTCCTTTAAATCCTTCTGGTCCAGCTGACACATTAACTCTTTAAGAGCCATTTAACAATGCAGTGACTAATGGAGTCTCCAAGTGACACTTCATGACATGTCTGTCTCCTGTTTGTCAAAATATAACACATTCTATACCACATTTTATTAATTGACTCGTGTACTGATGGGCACTTGGGTTGTTTTTGAAGAGTGGCTATTGAAAGATAGCTATCAAGAACACATGGGCACTTGCTCCCAATTCCCTCCCATCACCCTCTGACCATTCCTCGATGGAAAGCTTGTTTCCATGGGGAGGGCCAGCACCTTGAAGGCAGGCACCAGTTCTTAGCCTTACCTCTGGTCCCTGTTATGTCTGATCCCTTCTAGTGCACAGCTAATCATATGGTAGGCATTTGCATACTGGTGAGTGACTTAAAAAAACTGTGAAAACCATGCATGCCTTTAACAATGCTCTCTAAGAAAGTGAAGCTCTTTCCAGCCTAAAAACTCCAAAATCATAGTAAGGAATTTTGCATCCATCCATCCAGACATTGCAATAGGTGATATCCACATAGGCCCTTTGGAGAGAAAGACAGGTGCTGGCTAGGGGAGAAAATGAAGGCATCTCTGGAAAGAGTGAGGGTCTCTGAAACTCCTGAACAGGGGAAGGGTGGGAGGCACTTTCTGTGTCTGTTATCAAGGCTATCAAAGAGTATCCAGTTTCACTTTACACGGACATACCTAGCCAGAGGCAGTGTGGGGTAATGGAACAACCACAGGCTTTGATTTGGCCTAGTCAGATCTTGGCCCTACTCCCTACTAGCTGAGCTTCCTTGGACAAGCCATTTTATTTAACTAAGGTTCAAATTCCTTTGCATGCAAAACAAAATTTTATGGTGATTTCTACATTATAGAAATAGTCAGAAGATTAAGTAAATTTATGTATGGAGAAAGCTCCTGCAAGTCCTGGCACTTAGTAGATATTTAATTTACATGAGCTTATTTTCTCCTCCCTTTCCTGAGTACAGAGAACTTGAGGATGGATGTCAGGTTTCCCACACGGCAGAAATTTGAACATTCTCAGAATCAAAAAGTAAACCACACCATCATCCAAAGTCACCATTTCCCTCCTACCACCACCCCATGGACTAGCCTAGCCCCTAGAGTGATAACCCCTTTTAACAACGTCCTCTGGGTCCCAGCATGGCTGAGAAGAGGAAAGGTCACACCAAATTCTGGATTGGGTGGAAGGTAAATGGTGAAGTCATTGATTGAAATAGGGGACATAGGAAAAGAATAAGATTGGGAGTTTGGTTGGGGACTTGGTGAATTTATGGTACCTTTTCAATATGCCAGTGGCCATTTTCAAGAAGTGTGTGGATACACAGGGCTGAAACTCTAGAGTGGGTTCTGGCCTGGAGGTAGATATTTAGGTGAAATGGTATGTGGTATAGGTGACAGTTAAAACCGTAAGTATGTGTCCCCGGGGGTGTCTGTGTGTTGTGGAGAGAGAGATGTCACCCAGGGAGAATGTGTCTGAAAACCTGTTCAGAAGGGCTATCCTGGGAAATACCCACAATTACAGGGGTGAGTAGAAGCAGTGAGGTGCTGATAAATAGCTAACAGCCTGCTCTTGGAGTGGGCAGGGGCTGATTTTTAACCTTTGCCAATTTTTACGGTGACATACTCCACCATAGCCAATTTCAAGCTACCAACAGCACATCAACAGGCTCACAAAAGCCGTGAAAAATTAACGTGGCTCTTCCAGGCAGGTAGGAGCCAGGTTCAGCACAACACAGGGTGGTAGGAAGCAGAGGATCGAAAGAACTGAACAACAACAAAATCGGAAAGTAAAAGAAAAAAAAATTAACTAGGACAATAGGGTCGCGAAAAGCAAGGGACTTGAGTTTCTCAGCAGAGGTTGTGTCAATCACAACAGAAAGGTCTAGTAGGTAAACACAAAAGATGTCATTCAGATTTGCCAACAAGCAGGTGAGTGAGGCTTCAGAGGCAGATTGAGAGGAAGGGCAGGAGGCAAGTGGAGTTGCTTTAAGAACGCACAAACTGGAAGGAAATGAAGACACATGGAGACCATCCTTTCCAAACATGGGCCTAGGAAGGCAGGAGAGAAATGAGCAATGTCTCTGGCAGAAAGCAGGGTCAAGGCAGGGTAGGGTTTGAGCATAGTCTGAGAAGCGTGAACCACTGGGTAGGTAAGAGCACAGTAGCCAAAGCCTGGTGCAGATCGATGACCACCAATGCCAGCTAGAGAAGCAGCAGGTCATGAGGCAAAGAGCTCTACAGAATGCCAGAGAAAGAAAGGCTCTCAGGATATGTTCTTCTGCCTACTCTGTTATTATTACCTCTAGTGTAAAAGAAACAGTTGTGACCCAGCTTGATTTCTGAGGTCATGGACAGTCGGGCACAATCCTGTCCTCTCATGTGATCTCAGGCAAGACTCATTTCCTTAGCTGTAAAATGGAGATAATCATAACCTCCCCTTGATGGGATTTTATGAAGATGCAATTATCTAAAACATGCAAAGGACTTACCCTCAGAGTACATGGCATATATTAGTAGTAAACCCTAGGCACATTTTAGTTTCTTTATTCTGTCCCTTACCAAGAACACTATGGCATTTAAACTAAAATTACAAAGGTATCCTGTGCTCTGCTCATGGCTTGGGAGGAAGGAAATGTTCCTTCTGCTATGTAAGTCACGCAGCTTCAGGCACACAAGAGGACAAACAGGATGAATCTTTCTCTCCCCTTCACATACATCTACAGTGCAATGGAGTGGTGAACTCCCACACACACGGGCTGCTCTGGGAACTGCCACGTGTAGGGAAATCCATTCATAAAATACTTGGAGAATCATCTGGATGAAAGATGTTATGCGAATATCTATGATCGTCACCAGCTATATTAATATATCCCACTGGTATGAATCACGGGAAGATATAGCCTGCATGACTTCAAAAGATAATACCTAGGAAATTAACTTGCTTCTGCTTTTCCTAATTTGACATCAGCTATATTTAGGATTTTATGAGCTCATTTCGTATATGAACTCAATACAAGGGCAACATTTGTTTGAAATCCCTTCAATCGTTCCTTTGGGACTAAAATCTTTATTTTTCTATGGTAAATATAAGAAACTTAGGCAGTTACACAAGTGTAAAAGTCAGTCACTAATGTGTAAATTAAACCAAATGATCCAAATATTTTAAGTAACGGTGGTTACCGTACCTTGGATTTCGTATAAATGTTGAATTAGGCTTATTTACATTAGTTGGTCAGAATTTAGAAAATGGAAAAGGGAAAGATCACTTTAAGTTTAGGAAAAAAGTTTGGCCTACATCTCCATAAGAGGCATCACTTCTCAGGAAAGAGCAACTAAAAGAAAGCCCTCGCTCTTCCAGGTAATACCATTATTTTTTCAAATACGCATATACTATAATTCTTCCTATTGCCTAAGGAATAGAAATGTTTCCTCATGTGCCATGATGCTATGAGGATTAAGATTTCCATTTCTTACAATAAATACTTTATATATTATATGTAAATACATATTTAAATGCACAGGAAAATAAAAATTATCTGAAAGGATACACACCAAATGAAAACATTTATTATTTTGGATGAAGAGAGAGAACACACATAGAGAGTTATACCAGTTGTGACTTTGGATTTATTTGATATTTTTATTTTTATAAGGGGAATATATTTATGAATTTAATTTATTTTTTAAAAATAAATTTCATCATGTATTTTAAGGCATACAGCCTGATGTTAAGAGATACATATAGATAGTGAAAAGGTTACTATAGTTAAGTAAATTAACATACCCGTCATATAGTTACTCATTTTTTTCTTTGATTCTGTGGCAAGAGCAGCTAAAATCTATTCATTTAGCAGGAATCCCACATATAGTACAATTTTGTTCCATATGGTCCTCATGTATAAACATTAGACCTCTAGACCTGCTCATCCTCCATTTCTACTGCTTTATATCCTCTGATGTGTATCTCCCCATTTCCTCTCTCCAACCTCTGCCACCACTTTTTTGTTCTCTATTTTAATTCCACATATAAGTGAGATAGTGAGATATTTTTCTTTCTGTGTCTGGCTTATTTCACTTAGCATAATGTCCTCTGGGTTCATCCATGCAGTAGCAAATGGCAAGATCTCCTTCTTTTTAGGACTGTATAATATCCCATTGTATGTATGTACCACAGTTTCTTTATCCATTTATCCGTCAGTGGACACCTAGGTTGTGTCCATGTCTTGACTGTAGTGAAAAATGCTGCAATGAACACAGAACTGTAGATATCTTCCTGAGGTGGTGATTTTACTTCCTTTGGGTACATACCCAAAAGAGGGGTTGCTATGTCATGTAGTAGTTCTATTTTGAATTTCTTTAGAAACTTGCATACTTTCTGAAATAATGGCTGTACCAATTTACATTCCCACCAACAGTGTACAAGAGTTCCCTTTTCTCCACACCCTTTGCAAAATTTCTCTTTTGACTTTTTGGTAATAACTATCCTAAGAGGTGAGAGGTATGAGGTGGTTTCTCATGATGGCTTTGATTTGCATTTCCCTGATGATTAATGATGTTGAGCATCATTAATACATGTTGGCCATTTTTACGTCTTCTTTGGAGAAATGTCTATTCAGGTCTTTTATCCCAATTTTAAATCAGGCTATTTGTTTTTCCACTACTGAATAGTATGAATTCTTTATAAATTTGGATATTAACCCCTTATCAGAGACATGGTTTGCACGTACTTCTTCTTAATTTGTAGACTGCTTTCATATTTTATTTATTTAGCAATTAAGCTGAACAATTTTTAAAAAATTATTTATATGTAACTGTATGCATAGCTATCATACATAAAATGTCATACATAACATTATATGTAATATGTTTCATGTAGGGGAAAGGAAGTTATAAGTAATATACTCCACATTTTTTGAAACTTGCCCCTTTGTTTTACAATAAACAATATCTTTTGGGTCTTTCCATGTTAGTATATTCTATGCAATGTGGCATTTTACCATGTTTAGAGGCACATGATTATTTAGGCTTTGCCCTACAGGTGAGAAATAGTTGTAATACATGTAACAAATTTCATTATTCTCAGTATACACATCACTTCTAAAAATCAATAAGACAAAAACAATCCAATAGAAAAAAATGGGCAAAAAATATAAACAGCTAGTTTGCAGAAGGAAACACAGACAAAACCATGCTCAATCTCAGTATTATCCAAGGTAGCGGTTTTCAAATAGTTTCCAAGATCATTTCCAAGGATACACACAATTAAAACGATTTTCATCATAATTCCATACTATCTTTCGTTTTCTCTGTCTTGACATTTGCACTGATAGTTTACAGCAATGGCAGAAAAAACTGGGGGAGGTTGGCACAAATCTAGGCAGTGGTACCAAACTCTATTTGCCACCACCATGGACTTGGAGTTAAAAAGAAAACTCCTTGATGAAGCAGTAAAAATTATAAATCATAATATTTCTCTACCATTAAGCACATGACTTTTTAATATTCTGTGAGACAGAATGGGAAGAATGAAGACTGTATCTAGAAAGACACTTGTGTGATCGTTCTAAGCTCAACTAGTGGCTTATTTTGTGCAATACCATTTCAGTTGAAAAAAAAAAACCCACAAACTATTTATTCAAATGTATATTTGGCAGACATGTTCCCCAAAGTGAACAAAGTGAGCAAATCACTTCAAGAAAAAACAATTGACAGTATTTGTTGCCAACGATAAACTTTGAGCTTTCTAGAAAAAAAGTAAATCGTTAGGAAAGTTATATCTCCCTGTGTGAGCTTGACAGAGTTAAGCTTCCCAATACTTAAAGACTTTGCTGATGAGATTGATGGTGATATTAATGAATGCGATTTTTTGTTATTGCATAGTAAAATGTGTCAAATTTGGAAGATACGCAAAACTCAGTGAACCAATTTTTTCCAAATAACCAATGTATGATATTACACATTCATGAGTGGGTAAAGCATCCATTCAAAGTGCAAGACAGACTAATGGATTTTAATATTACAACTCATGAAAAGTTCGTGTGTAAAGTTCAGATTCCACATAGAAACTAGCATTTGAGGAACTAACACTTCTGGAGTTTTGCAACAAAGAAGAATATTTATATTTATCTCAGGAGTTTATTAGAATATTCCACCATTTTCAAATCACAAATCTATGTGAGGCCGATTTTCTTGAACCAAAACAACATGTCAGCAGATTGAATGAAGAAACTGATATGAGAATCCATCCATCTTTATTGAACAAATATTAAAGCGACTTGCAAATATATGGTACAACGCCAAAACAAATGTTCTTTGGAGGCTTCAAAAATTTTTTAAGAGTGTCAGAGGATCCAGAGATCAAAATCTTTGAAATCCCTGGTCAAGGGAATGAAAGTTAAATTTAGGTACCATTTTTAATCCATCAACTTGGCTAAAGTTTTCAAAATTAATGATATCAAGTGTTAGTGAGAATACACAGAAGTGGACATTCTCATACTCCGAATACTGAAGGGAATGTAAATTGGTACAGTCACTTTGAAGTACAATCAGTCTGTGTCTATTACAGAGGGTAGCCACGTTTTTCAATGAAGACCAGATGGTAAATATCAATATCTTGGGTTTTGGAGGTTATAGTTGTAACTACTCAGCTCTTCCATTTCAACACAAGAGCAAGCCGGACAGAGTGTGTAAATGGATGTCCTATGACTCAGTAATTCTTCTCTTAAGTATCTACTCTAAAGAAAGGCTCACACCTTTACAGTGTTTAATATGCTTTCGGCACCATTCTGATCACTTTATATACTAACCCATTTAGTCTTCACAAGAGTCCTGTGAGATAAATACTATTAGTTTCTCCATTTTATAGATGAAGAAATTGAGGTCAGGGTGGTGAAGTAACTTGCCTAAAGTTACACAGCTAATACACAGTGTTTTCTGCAGCATTGCTTTGTATAGTAAAACTCTAAAAATAACCCATATGTTTAGGTATTAAACATGGTATTTGATCTGGCCGGTGTCTGTCATTAACCAGATCTCTCAGAATTAAGTAGTTTCCTGTTTTCTTTGCCCATTCACGTTTTCTGAAGTATGTGTGAAGTCCCACTTTCTCCTCAAGGCTTTCATTGACCATGGAGTCCCTTGTCATTCTTAATTCTCATAGAGCATTATCTCTGGAGTCTATGTAGTACCTGTGCAGCTTATGACCCTCGTGGTCATATGTTGTAAGGTGGTGGTGGAGGGAGGTCCCTTTGATGCTCCCTTTCCGTGTGTCCTACGCCCTGGTAGACCATCAGTTCTTCAAGGATCGGGAGTGAATGGATCTCATGCTCCTGTGTTATTCCTCACAGTCTGTGGCCGTCTCTGTCACCTCCACTATGGCCACTCATGTCCAAGCAGCCCTCCTCCCATGTTTGAACTGAAAAAGTCTCCAGACCGAGAGCCCTGTTTCCATTCTTGCCCACCTCCAATACGTTATCCTCATCACATCCACGGTGAGTGTTACGCAAAGCTTAATTCAAATCAAAAGCTCAGCTCAGAAGCCTCTGACGGCTTCCCACTGGAAATCACAAGTGTTTACCGCAGCCTTCAAAGCCTGACTTTATTGGATCTGACCTCCTGTCCTCTTGTCCCAGTGCTGTCCTGGCTCACTGTATCCCAGGCACACAGGGGTCTGTGTCATGTCCCTTGACAGACAGAGATGCTCCTGGTTCCTGCTCAAAAGTTCCCTGACTACCCTGGCTGAACAAGCAAACCACCCCCCGCCAACACCTTAACTCTCTTCCCTTACTCAGCATCACTTCTTCATGTCCCCTACCAGAACCCGGCACCTCTTCTGTGCGTATGTTTGTTTGTCACCATCTCTCTCTCCCCAAGGCCAATCTAAAACAATGCCTGGGACTCGGCTGTTCCATAAACACATTGATTGAATGAGCCTCCATGTCTTCACTTCTAAAATGGAGATAATAATGAACCTCACAAGATTGTTATTAGTAATAATTATTATTTATTCGATTATTAAGATATATTAACAAATAATGCCAGGTGCACTGCTAAACCTTTTGCCTGCATTATCTCACATGATCCTGAAAACAGCTCAGTGAGATAGATAAGATTATTATCCCCCACTTTACAGATGAGGAAACTGAGGGGCAGAGGGATGAATCACTTGCCCAGGTTCACAGCTCTGCTGTAAGTCATGCAGGTAAAAAAGTGAGGAGTTGCTTCTGGCGCTAAATGGAATAAAGAAAGGACAAGCACACTGAGACCATAGAGTGCTTCATAAATGCAGGGAATTCCTATCTACCTTACTGCTTTATCAGGGCTCCAGGCGTGTGATACCACAATACCTCCTAGACCAGAAGGATGTGTGCCTATGTTTAGCATCCGGGAGAACTGGGTCTCAGTGAGTCACTGTGACTCAGAGGCACCACTAAGGTGAAAAGAGGACCTTTTCCCTGCAAGGGACTTTTCTTAAACATCGCCTGGGAAGGGTGTTTGCTAAGTCCATTTTCTGATCAGATAACAGTTTGACACTAATTCTTCTATTTTCAGCTGGCACCAAACCCCCGGTCCTCGACTTTATCACCCATCGGTTATCTGTGTCCCCTGGAAGGAACTCCGGGTAAGGCACAGGAAAAAGGTGGGGGTATTGTTGGAGCTTCCTGCTGGCCTGTACACTGGCCTATTGTTGGGTTTATTTTTTTAAACTATCACATCACAATTATTTAGGCAACATCCTTTTTCCATCCTGGACCTGATACAATATTTATTGAACTATACAAACTGCGTCAATACACAATCCTTTCTGTATTGTTGCCCAAGTTCTTCAGGGTATCTTTCTTTTTTTTATTTAATCTGTTAAAATATTTTGCTAATTGCCATGTGATCAGCTAACTCTCCAAACTTGAAATCATAATTTTTTTTAAATGAAAAGAGGCCTCAGATAGAACCTTGCTCAACTGCTACATTTTTTAAAAATAAACAACAAAATATTATTTCTTGAGATTATTAAGTGCCAGGCACTAACCTATGCTTCATTTGATTAAAGTACTACCACCACCCCATGACTGTTAATGTTCCCATTTTACAGATGGGTACAGTCTGGTCATAGACGCGAACTCCGATCCCTGGAAGTCCTAGTCCAGACCTCTGGCTGCACTATAAAAAAGGGAAAGGACATGCCCTCAAAACATTTTGCCATTTTAACTTGAGTTCAGCTGAATTCTGTGAATAATGAATCTACAGAGCAAGGAGCCCACCCCCATCAAGGCTGGTGGTCTGTGCATGTGATTCATCCATGTGTCCCTTAATAAGAGCCATTTAACCATTTATTAAGTGCATTTTGAAAGCCATAAGCAATATGACAATACTGAAGCTGCCACAATACCTCATTTCTATTTTCCCCTCTTAATTATTTCTATTTGATTACAGGAGCAAGTCTTCGCAACCAAATCAGCTCGTAAGAAATGCTCTTTGCACCCTCATTAGGCTCCAGTGACCTTCCCTACCACTGTCACTTTGGATTCTTTCACTGTGGTATGAACAGAATCACAGAAAACCTGTAGAGTTGGGAGATGGACAGGGTGTCTTCATTTTATTCAAAACAAGATGCCCAAAGAGGAAAGTGCCTTTTCCTGGGCCATACAACCACTTAGTGACACAGGAGTTCTTACTCAAAAGGAAAAGAGAAGTAATGTTTGTTGACAACCTGCTATGTGCTGGATACATTTCGCAATGAAATAATAGCAATAATAAGAATAATAACTAACATATACTGAGCTCTTAAAATTTTTCAGGCAGTATGCAAAATGATTAATGTGAATTTTTAAAAATGTTTAGTCCTCTCCAACTTAGAGACAAGTATTATTGTTATTCCCATTTGACAGATGAGAAAACCTCTCAGAAAGGCAAGTCAGTCATGGAGATAGAATTCAAAGACCCAAGCCTGTGCAGCAACATGGCCCTTGCTTTACTTCAAATGTGTGAAAAGACCACAGCCCTCACCTAGACAAACAAATATCTTCCTAACAATGGGTTTCTGCTGCAACAAACACTGAAAAAGACAAATGGATTTTGATAGGCTGGGAGGCGATGTTATCTGCCAGCCACACAGGCTCTTTTCCTTACCTGCAATTCATTCCCACTTTCCTGTCCCATTTAAATACTAATGAGACCTTTAAGAAATACATCATAAAAGTAGTTTCAGCCTAATTCATAGCCTTGATCCTTTAGGTAAAAAGAGCATCACTATTGGGCCAGGCGCGGTGGCTCACGCCTGTAATCCTAGCACTCTGGGAGGCCGAGGCGGGTGGATAGCTCAAGGTCGGCAGTTCGAGACCAGCCTGAGCAAGAGCGAGACCCCGCCTCTACTATAAATGAAAGAAATTAA